>JAHPZR010002637.1:0-26709 GCA_019787425.1 Platygyra sinensis
AAAATCACTAAAAGGTTTACTGGTAGGAAAATTCTGCAATATGATTACATATTTATGTTGCTGATGTAGAAATGCTGACATGCACAAAAGACTATATTTCAAAATGTTAAAGTTTACCTGCAGAGTATATAAATGAGGATGCAGTGGTTTATAATTAGCAGCAATAATCTTTTTCCGTTTCTGTGAATTGCTTCTCATCATTCTTCTCCTTTTACTTCACCCTGAACCTAAATATTTGTAACTGAATTTATCAGCTTTGCAAAGAGTAAATACTGCCAGAACAAAAGAGGATAAGAGAAGCACGCTCACACATTTAAGAAATCTCACCTAAGGTTAGATCAAGTGAATGTAAATTGCAGATTTCCAAGTTCAGAATCTGACTCTAAATACCTGGTATATGGGACAGCTTGTGTATAAAGAGAATTGTATGGGAAAGTTACTGATCATAAAAAAAATTGTGTAATTAACTATCTAATTTGAAATAAAGTTTTCCTTCTCAAGTGTGTCGTGTTACTTGTCTCTTGTGCTGATTTTAAAGTCATTCTGATACCATTTAGTGAAGTTATTTGAAATTGTTGTCTCTCCTGCTAAAAGAATGGAAAGGCAGACCACTCCATCAATCACCGGCCAGATATCACTCCACAAATCGCTCTCTTCTCAAAAGGAAAAGTCCTGAATCATAATAAAACCAACAGTTCCATAAAGGCCAATAAAATTCACTCCACATATGTGCACTTCACAGTCAGACTAGTGAAGAATAAAACATTTGCCTCAAAGTTCGCCTTTTCAGCTTTCCTGATATGCTTGTGACCAACCTTGCACCAATGGACGCTTTGCAAGGTCAAGTATCTGTTTTCATCCTCAACTCTGATAGGTTCATTTGAACCAAGCCATGCCTGTGTGCTGATAACATGACCCTCCACCAAAGGGAAAGGTACATTTTATCGTGAAGCCACAATTATATAAGAATGTAGTTTCTGATCTATGTGATCTGGTGATTGAGCAAAATTTCCAGCGACTCCTGAAAAATCTAGCAGCTGATTTCTTTGTTGAAATGGCCCTCAATGCAGAGTAAGCAGAAGTGCTGCAGTTTGTTTTGTTGAGCCACAGTCTTTTGATTACTGAGCATGCTGGAGTTGGAAAGTCAAGGCTAGTAACAAGCATTTTGCAAGATTGTGAGTCCAGAAATCTTATTGCAAACAATACAGGTGTCAGAAAACAGCCCTTGAAAGCCTGTACAATTCTCTATATACACAAGCTGTTCCACACAACACGTATGCAGAATTAAATTTTGAGCTTGGGAAACCTGTGCATACCTTAATTAAGCTTAAAGCTGATTTCCAGTCTGTACTGCGCAGTCTCGGCGGTCTAATGTTTGTGAGCCTCACAAACATTGGAGGCAAATCCATGTTATTTGTTACAAACTGCTTACCTTATCTTTGAGGCCCATTTAAATTCTTTTTCTAACAGTTTCCTTGAGTTTTACAGCTTTGAAGTTTTTTCATCAAGTGATATCGGTAAGAATGAACACAGGCAGACCACTCTATGTGTTCGTGGTTTAATATAGAGAATCTATGAGAGTTATGAATAAAGCTCTGAAAATTGCACATTTAAATCACATCTCGGCCAGAATATCCCAATAAAGTTAAATGAAACCATAATCGACTCATGTATGGTGTTTTTTCGCCTTCCTGGGCCGTCTAAAGCGTCTTATAGCGAAATTACTTTTGGCCGGTTACGGTTAGACACAAGAAGGAGACAAGGCTTGCAACTTCGCGGCCGTCAGCTGCGACCTCTTCCACTTCAAATTGTAATTAACGCAAAAATACTAAAAATCTCACCTGAATGGCGACGGATCTTGATAGATGAGTTTTTTCTTTATCTCTTCGCCGAATTTCAGCTTCATCCCTCCAACAGTTTCCGAGAAAATCGACGCTGAAGTCACAAATACGGCTTTCTCAATATGATCGGTGCCAAACTCAGCGACCAAAGAAATTCAAGGAATGCAGGCCTTTTCAAATCTACCAATCAGCGCTTGGCTTCCCACGGTTTTCCCGCGGGAAGCCAAAAAACTGCAGAAAGCCAAGCGCTGATTGGTAGATTTGAAACGGCCTGCATTTCTTGAATTCCTTTGGTCGCTGAGTTTGGCACCGAACATATTGAGAAAGCCGTATTTGTGACTTCAGCGTCGATTTTCTCGGAAACTGTTGGAGGGATGAAGCTGAAATTCGGCAAAGAGATTAAAAAAAACTCATCTATCAAGATCCGTCGCCATTCAGGTGAGATTTTTAGTATCTTTGCATTAATTTCAATTTGAAGTGGAAGAGGTCGCGGCTGACGGCCACGAAGTTGCAAGCCTTGTCTCCTTCTTGTGTCTAACCATAACCGGCCAAAAGTAATTTCGCTGTAAGATGCTATAGACGGCCTAGGAAGGCGAAAAAACACCATACATGAGTCGATTATGGTTTCATTTAACTTTATTGGGATATTCAGGCCGAGATGTGATTTAAATGTGCAATTTTCAGAGCTTTATTCATAACTCTCATAGATTCTCTATATTAAAACTACGAACACATGGAGTGGTCTGCCTGTGGAATGAAGCATAAAGTTTCGCATCGAAAAATGGCGGTTGACATGAAACTTTGAATTTACTTCATGTAAGTAGATGCGAAATGCTACATTTTGTGACGTTTTACATGAAACAAAACAAAACTCGTAAAAAAAAACTCTCGAGAGTGCGCAGAACGGACTGGAAATCATAATTGATTACCTGTTTAAGCACCTTCTGCCATTGTCCATCTGTCTTGCAGCCTCTGTTATAAAGTGCCTGTAACGTAAACATATTAACACTTGCTTCTAATGCAACGATAAATGTACTACTTTTCTTTACCACGTAAGAAAAAATTCAAGAAGAGAAGTCTTGAGATTCCATGAAATTCAGGTTCAGAAGATGATATTAACTTTGAATTAGTAAAATTTGTACATACCCTCCGATAGTCACTTTGAAATTGATGTTCACTTTTGAAAACAACGTGAGCTTCATATTCCTTAAGAAAAATGTTATGAGTGAAAAAACATTGGCAGACAAAATACTCGTCCGCGTCCGCCATTTTTGGTTCTAAACTGGACGCGCCTGGTTACCAGTCCTTTTTGTCAGAAAGTGTTGCATCATGGTACATTTTCAGTAACCAAAGCAAACATGGCGTCTGTCGACGAGGATTTTGTGAAATAGGCATTTGGATGTTTTGAATCATCCAAGGTTACAATTTCGTTCATTCTGTCGTGAAATTATATTTAAATTTTAAGGAAATTCGATGCTGTAAGAGCTAAATTTTTTTTTGACTTTTTTAGCTTTTTGACGATGACTTTTCACTTGCATTTAAGCTTATCTCAGCTTCTTGACGAAATGAAGCATCCTTGTTGACTTGCTGTTGAATAATTCAAGCGTCTTTGTGGAAATAAGGCCTTTGAACTTAATCTACATCCATAACCTCGAAGTTTTCCTCTCATAGACACACCAGAGTGTATAAAGTGGAAGAATTTTGTGGTTTTGTGGATATTTTCTCAGTATAACACATGCTACAATGGCGCATCTTCTTGGAAGTCAAGCTTGTTTGGACAGCTTACGACAGGATATAAGTGATGTTCAAACAACAGTAATGGATTTATTATCCAGAGTGGGACCTGTCAGAAGTCCTTCATGGAAATATCCAGACAAAATATCATGTGAACTTGATATTGATGATCTACTGGAAAGATATTCATATTCCAATGATGATGACCACTGCAAACTGTCACACATCATTCTCTTTGAACTTTTGATTGATAGGTAAATACAATTAACATGTTGTGTTTAAATTCTCATGCAGTGACTTGAAATCTTTATCAGGTTTGAACTTTTATAAACCAGTTAGATGGATTCTTTTTTAATTTCTTCAGGTTTTGATAAATTGAATATTCAGAAAAAATTGTAGACTGTTCACAGTCCCCCATTTTTCTGTGCGATCATAGATGTGGATCTCAGTCTCTTGATGCGAGCGAAACTGGGGAGAGTACAAAATGCCCGTGGGTAGAGGTGGTGGAGGGCACGGCTGGCGGAAAAAATAGGGAGACTGTAACAGCTTCACTCTATCTCATGTTCAAGGGGCTTGGCCTAATTTTGACACCTCCATGTTGATCAAATCAATTAACAATCTCTTCCCTGGAGAAAAAGCCTGTCAAATCAGGGAAATATGATATCAATTACGTGTTGCTGTACAGTTTCGAGACATTTTGATTAAGGGTCTTCAAGTTAGCATTGTTCACGAAATCGATTCAACGCAGTTACTTAGTTGAGTCGAATTAATGCAGGAGGAAAAATCTCTTCCCTGACTGCAATAAAAGCAACAAAGCCCGCAAGTTCAGATGCATGCCGTGTTTGTGGCGTCGGTGATTACGGCTGAAACAACAAGCACATTTTGACCGGAAATCTATTTAAGATCTCTGAATGGGCTGGAGTTGGCAATATTCGCCTAGCAATTCTTTTGAAAATACATTGCGGCGTTGAAATGAATCCACAAGATGGAAAATCTTCCTGCCAACGAGAGACAGCCTCTTTTTGCTCGCGCTTTAACACCAATCCTCCAAGACTAGAAGCAGACAGACGATCAAAATCAAAGCATTCTCCAGAAAATTCTTCTGAAATCGATGCCATGACCTGAGCCGTGAAGTGCCACTTTGCCACTTTCTGTCACTCAAGTTGCGCTCTGATGAACTCTATTGTCCCTCGACCAATCAGGTGTTGCCATTGCTGGAGCAACTAACTCCGTGAACGCGAGACAGAGTGAAGCTGTAACAGTCTTCCTATTTTTTCTGCCCCCTCACCCCACGCTATTAACCCCACCACCCCTACCCAAGGGCATTTTGTTCTCTCCCCAGTTTCGCTCGCATCAAGAGACTGAGATGGCGGCCCAGTCGAACTGAATGATCGACACGGAAAAATAGGGGACTGTGAACAGTCTAAAAAAATTGCTAAAACTTAATGGTTCAAAAACTCAATTTTTGTATTTGAGCTGGTTGATTCTTTCCTCCACGTACCCTGATGGGCAGATTAAGGTTTTTTTCTGGAGGGGAATTTGGGAAAAAATGTTATTTTGAATGTGTTAATTTGTGAATTGTGCCAGCCCTCAGGCTATGATGTGATTTTTGAAATAAACTATTCAACTATTCAACTAGTGGGAGAATTTTTTCAGTCCAGTGAAATTGACTGTCAGTCTAGTTTATAATTTCTTGTTAAAGCTTGCCCAAAGGTTGATAAATGAAAGTTAACCATAGCTTTATGTAAGAATTGCAGTGTATCATGTCAAAATTTTCAGTGCACTCAATGATCTGAGGTAGGATTGAATCCCTTTTAGACAACTTCAAGTTATTCATCTTGTTACTTTGCCTTGAGTTTAAAGAGCTTGGAATCTTCATGTGACAGAAAAAATGTTCAAGGCTCACCCACAGCTAGCTGAAGATACCATTTGTTGTGCAGTCGTAATAAACATAATTTTAAAATGTCTTGTATCAGGCTTGTGCTGCTGCTTCAAGGTATGGCTCAGTATAGTGATCAGCTGCTGACCTCATACGATGGCAGGCCTGGTAGTGGTAAAATTCTTGGTTCTGCCATGTCTGTTGGGTTGGTGGCTAAAAAGTTCTGGAACAAGATGAATAACTTGAAGTTGTCTAAAAGGGATTCAATCCTACCTCAGATCATTGAGTGCACTGAAAATTTTGACATGATACACTGCAATTCTTACATAAAGCTATGGTTAACTTTCATTTATCAACCTTTGGGCAAGCTTTAACAAGAAATTATAAACTAGACTGACAGTCAATTTCACTGGACTGAAAAAATTCTCCCACTAGTTGAATAGTTGAATAGTTTATTTCAAAAATCACATCATAGCCTGAGGGCTGGCACAATTCACAAATTAACACATTCAAAATAACATTTTTTCCCAAATTCCCCTCCAGAAAAAAACCTTAATCTGCCCATCAGGGTACGTGGAGGAAAGAATCAACCAGCTCAAATACAAAAATTGAGTTTTTGAACCATTAAGTTTTAGCAATTTTTTTAGACTGTTCACAGTCCCCTATTTTTCCGTGTCGATCATTCAGTTCGACTGGGCCGCCATCTCAGTCTCTTGATGCGAGCGAAACTGGGGAGAGAACAAAATGCCCTTGGGTAGGGGTGGTGGGGTTAATAGCGTGGGGTGAGGGGGCAGAAAAAATAGGAAGACTGTTACAGCTTCACTCTGTCTCGCGTTCACGGAGTTAGTTGCTCCAGCAATGGCAACACCTGATTGGTCGAGGGACAATAGAGTTCATCAGAGCGCAACTTGAGTGACAGAAAGTGGCAAAGTGGCACTTCACGGCTCAGGTCATGGCATCGATTTCAGAAGAATTTTCTGGAGAATGCTTTGATTTTGATCGTCTGTCTGCTTCTAGTCTTGGAGGATTGGTGTTAAAGCGCGAGCAAAAAGAGGCTGTCTCTCGTTGGCAGGAAGATTTTCCATCTTGTGGATTCATTTCAACGCCGCAATGTATTTTCAAAAGAATTGCTAGGCGAATATTGCCAACTCCAGCCCATTCAGAGATCTTAAATAGATTTCCGGTCAAAATGTGCTTGTTGTTTCAGCCGTAATCACCGACGCCACAAACACGGCATGCATCTGAACTTGCGGGCTTTGTTGCTTTTATTGCAGTCAGGGAAGAGATTTTTCCTCCTGCATTAATTCGACTCAACTAAGTAACTGCGTTGAATCGATTTCGTGAACAATGCTAACTTGAAGACCCTTAATCAAAATGTCTCGAAACTGTACAGCAACACGTAATTGATATCATATTTCCCTGATTTGACAGGCTTTTTCTCCAGGGAAGAGATTGTTAATTGATTTGATCAACATGGAGGTGTCAAAATTAGGCCAAGCCCCTTGAACATGAGATAGAGTGAAGCTGTTACAGTCTCCCTATTTTTTCCGCCAGCCGTGCCCTCCACCACCTCTACCCACGGGCATTTTGTACTCTCCCCAGTTTCGCTCGCATCAAGAGACTGAGATCCACATCTATGATCGCACAGAAAAATGGGGGACTGTGAACAGTCTACAATTTTTTCTGAATATTCAATTTATCAAAACCTGAAGAAATTAAAAAAGAATCCATCTAACTGGTTTATAAAAGTTCAAACCTGATAAAGATTTCAAGTCACTGCATGAGAATTTAAACACAACATGTTAATTGTATTTACCTATCAATCAAAAGTTCAAAGAGAATGATGTGTGACAGTTTGCAGTGGTCATCATCATTGGAATATGAATATCTTTCCAGTAGATCATCAATATCAAGTTCACATGATATTTTGTCTGGATATTTCCATGAAGGACTTCTGACAGGTCCCACTCTGGATAATAAATCCATTACTGTTGTTTGAACATCACTTATATCCTGTCGTAAGCTGTCCAAACAAGCTTGACTTCCAAGAAGATGCGCCATTGTAGCATGTGTTATACTGAGAAAATATCCACAAAACCACAAAATTCTTCCACTTTATACACTCTGGTGTGTCTATGAGAGGAAAACTTCGAGGTTATGGATGTAGATTAAGTTCAAAGGCCTTATTTCCACAAAGACGCTTGAATTATTCAACAGCAAGTCAACAAGGATGCTTCATTTCGTCAAGAAGCTGAGATAAGCTTAAATGCAAGTGAAAAGTCATCGTCAAAAAGCTAAAAAAGTCAAAAAAAAATTTAGCTCTTACAGCATCGAATTTCCTTAAAATTTAAATATAATTTCACGACAGAATGAACGAAATTGTAACCTTGGATGATTCAAAACATCCAAATGCCTATTTCACAAAATCCTCGTCGACAGACGCCATGTTTGCTTTGGTTACTGAAAATGTACCATGATGCAACACTTTCTGACAAAAAGGACTGGTAACCAGGCGCGTCCAGTTTAGAACCAAAAATGGCGGACGCGGACGAGTATTTTGTCTGCCAATGTTTTTTCACTCATAACATTTTTCTTAAGGAATATGAAGCTCACGTTGTTTTCAAAAGTGAACATCAATTTCAAAGTGACTATCGGAGGGTATGTACAAATTTTACTAATTCAAAGTTAATATCATCTTCTGAACCTGAATTTCATGGAATCTCAAGACTTCTCTTCTTGAATTTTTTCTTACGTGGTAAAGAAAAGTAGTACATTTATCGTTGCATTAGAAGCAAGTGTTAATATGTTTACGTTACAGGCACTTTATAACAGAGGCTGCAAGACAGATGGACAATGGCAGAAGGTGCTTAAACAGGTAATCAATTATGATTTCCAGTCCGTTCTGCGCACTCTCGAGAGTTTTTTTTTACGAGTTTTGTTTTGTTTCATGTAAAACGTCACAAAATGTAGCATTTCGCATCTACTTACATGAAGTAAATTCAAAGTTTCATGTCAACCGCCATTTTTCGATGCGAAACTTTATGCTTCATTCCACAGGCAGACCACTCCATGTGTTCGTAGTTTTAATATAGAGAATCTATGAGAGTTATGAATAAAGCTCTGAAAATTGCACATTTAAATCACATCTCGGCCTGAATATCCCAATAAAGTTAAATGAAACCATAATCGACTCATGTATGGTGTTTTTTCGCCTTCCTAGGCCGTCTATAGCATCTTACAGCGAAATTACTTTTGGCCGGTTATGGTTAGACACAAGAAGGAGACAAGGCTTGCAACTTCGTGGCCGTCAGCCGCGACCTCTTCCACTTCAAATTGAAATTAATGCAAAGATACTAAAAATCTCACCTGAATGGCGACGGATCTTGATAGATGAGTTTTTTTTAATCTCTTTGCCGAATTTCAGCTTCATCCCTCCAACAGTTTCCGAGAAAATCGACGCTGAAGTCACAAATACGGCTTTCTCAATATGTTCGGTGCCAAACTCAGCGACCAAAGGAATTCAAGAAATGCAGGCCGTTTCAAATCTACCAATCAGCGCTTGGCTTTCTGCAGTTTTTTGGCTTCCCGCGGGAAAACCGTGGGAAGCCAAGCGCTGATTGGTAGATTTGAAAGGCCTGCATTCCTTGAATTTCTTTGGTCGCTGAGTTTGGCACCGATCATATTGAGAAAGCCGTATTTGTGACTTCAGCGTCGATTTTCTCGGAAACTGTTGGAGGGATGAAGCTGAAATTCGGCGAAGAGATAAAGAAAAAACTCATCTATCAAGATCCGTCGCCATTCAGGTGAGATTTTTAGTATTTTTGCGTTAATTACAATTTGAAGTGGAAGAGGTCGCAGCTGACGGCCGCGAAGTTGCAAGCCTTGTCTCCTTCTTGTGTCTAACCGTAACCGGCCAAAAGTAATTTCGCTATAAGACGCTTTAGACGGCCCAGGAAGGCGAAAAAACACCATACATGAGTCGATTATGGTTTCATTTAACTTTATTGGGATATTCTGGCCGAGATGTGATTTAAATGTGCAATTTTCAGAGCTTTATTCATAACTCTCATAGATTCTCTATATTAAACCACGAACACATAGAGTGGTCTGCCTGTGTTCATTCTTACCGATATCACTTGATGAAAAAACTTCAAAGCTGTAAAACTCAAGGAAACTGTTAGAAAAAGAATTTAAATGGGCCTCAAAGATAAGGTAAGCAGTTTGTAACAAATAACATGGATTTGCCTCCAATGTTTGTGAGGCTCACAACATTAGACCGCCGAGACTGCGCAGTACAGACTGGAAATCAGCTTTAAGCTTAATTAAGGTATGCACAGGTTTCCCAAGCTCAAAATTTAATTCTGCATACGTGTTGTGTGGAACAGCTTGTGTATATAGAGAATTGTACAGGCTTTCAAGGGCTGTTTTCTGACACCTGTATTGTTTGCAATAAGATTTCTGGACTCACAATCTTGCAAAATGCTTGTTACTAGCCTTGACTTTCCAACTCCAGCATGCTCAGTAATCAAAAGACTGTGGCTCAACAAAACAAACTGCAGCACTTCTGCTTACTCTGCATTGAGGGCCATTTCAACAAAGAAATCAGCTGCTAGATTTTTCAGGAGTCGCTGGAAATTTTGCTCAATCACCAGATCACATAGATCAGAAACTACATTCTTATATAATTGTGGCTTCACGATAAAATGTACCTTTCCCTTTGGTGGAGGGTCATGTTATCAGCACACAGGCATGGCTTGGTTCAAATGAACCTATCAGAGTTGAGGATGAAAACAGATACTTGACCTTGCAAAGCGTCCATTGGTGCAAGGTTGGTCACAAGCATATCAGGAAAGCTGAAAAGGCGAACTTTGAGGCAAATGTTTTATTCTTCACTAGTCTGACTGTGAAGTGCACATATGTGGAGTGAATTTTATTGGCCTTTATGGAACTGTTGGTTTTATTATGATTCAGGACTTTTCCTTTTGAGAAGAGAGCGATTTGTGGAGTGATATCTGGCCGGTGATTGATGGAGTGGTCTGCCTTTCCATTCTTTTAGCAGGAGAGACAACAATTTCAAATAACTTCACTAAATGGTATCAGAATGACTTTAAAATCAGCACAAGAGACAAGTACACGACACACTTGAGGTAGGAAAACTTTATTTCAAATTAGATAGTTAATTACACAATTTTTTTTTATGATCGGTAACTTTCCCATACAATTCTCTTTATACACAAGCTGTCCCATATACCAGGTATTTAGAGTCAGATTCTGAACTTGGGAAATCTGCAATTTACATTCACTTTATCTAACCTTAGGTGAGATTTCTTAAATGTGTGAGCGTGCGTCTCTTATCCTTTTTGTTCTGGCAGTATTTACTCTTTGCAAAGCTGATAAATTCAGTTACAATATTTAGGTTCAGGTTGAAGTAGAAAGGAGAAGAATGATGAGAAGCAATTTACAGAAACGGAAAAAGATTATTGCTGCTAATTATAAACCACTGCATCCTCATTTATATACTCTGCAGGTAAACTTTAAACATTTTGAAATATAGTCTTTTGTGCATGTCAGCATTTCTACATCAGCGACATAAATATGTTATCATATTGCAGAATTTCCTACCAATAAACCTTTTAGTGATTTTTGTGACTCTTCATTAAGGCAACTAGTTAGTTATTAAGCAAGTAAAGGGGGTAAGTTTCTAGAGAAACTGTGGTGTTGCGTCAGTGGGAGTATTACAGGATAATTTGGTTTTATCAACTGAGTTGATAATGTGAATTGGGCACCATAAAGAGATTCAAAAGCTAATGTTTGGGGCTAACACTCGAAATGTCAGCTTTCGAATCTCTTTACTGTGGCCAATTCACATTATCAACTCAGTTGATAAAACCAAATTATCTAATTATTAAGTGCATGTAAACAGCTATCACTGTAAAAAAGAACTAAATTAATGGAAGTGTAATCCATGTGTTATAGTACATGTATCTTGATTTATGTAATGCTGACAGTGTCTTATCTTTTATACATTTCAGGAGTCATTCCTTGCTGACAGCTTTCTTTCCATGGTACAGTATGCCAGAGATAATGAGGAAGCTACAGCTGCTGGCTTACTTTCTATGGTAAAACAATGTGACGGCAAGTGGGACATTCTGCATCAAATCCCCTAAGAGAGCAATGCCCCATCAGATATTTCAATATTTTAGAATTCCTGCATGGCTCCAAGGCTTTGGAGACTGAAACAAAAGAAATCATATTGAAATTGAGGCAGGGAAAAACAGTTTCTTTTGTTTCAGAACCCTAAGTCTTAGTAAGTGCCATGTTAACATTTTTTATTTCAAAATAGGCCACATTTGATATATCAATATAATTCTAACATGGCTATGAGGCTTTCGGGACAAACTTCTATATTTGGTGATGTTTTCTGAGTATCCAAGTCTCTTTTGGGAATTGAGGGACCAAAACTTTGCAATTTCAACACGAAAGCTGCAGAACCACGTCAGAATATTGATACATTGAACATGGCCTATCGACCTATTATCATTAAAATAATGAAATAACCTCCCCCCTCCCACCACCCCCCTTCACAAAGGGGCTTAAAAAGAAATATGCCAGAGAGTTGCCTACAACTGTTTCAAAGACTTGTTTGTGCCACAGAAAAAAAGGAAAAGAGATATTAAAGCTTCTAAATTTAATGGTCCAGCTTGTTCTGTTTATGTTAAGTCCCGATATGTCTTGTAGTATTGACTCTCTGAGAAGAATTTTCCTTTTTCTTGTTGCATCATTATGATACTATAAGGAGTTTGTGCCATTTTTTAACAAAACCTAAAGACGCGAGTAGTTAATTGGTCATGGAGACAAGTTTCTGACCAAAAACACACCTGATTCCCTGTCACTTAGAAAGTATATGACAAATAGTGTATTCTACCAAACTAATCAAAACTGCCTTTAGACTTTAAACTCTTGCCAAAGTCTTGAGAATTACGAATTAACCCTTTAATGCCCAATAGTGACTTGTAGATTTTACTCTGTCTAACGCCAGACGATTTTACTCTTCAAAGGGAGACCCCTTGGGCACTAAAGGGTTAAAAAACTATCTCCTTTAACCCTTTAATGCCCAATAGTGACTTGTAGATTTTACTCTGTCTAACGCCAGACAATTTTACTCGTCAAAGGGAGACCCCTTGGGCACTAAAGGGTTAAAGCAGTGTTTGGTTTGATGTTGTGTTTTTAAATGGTTATAATTGATATAATTATCGTTTTGTTAATTTTTGTGGTGTGTTTAATTTCCTTTCAGCCAAAAAAGTGTATACTTTCCAAGTATTTACACCAGAATTTTGTCAAGAGTTTATTGAGGAAATAAACAACTTTGAAAGTACAGATCTCCCTAAAGGAAGGCCCAATACAATGAACAACTATGGGGTAAGATTGTAGGAACAAATTCCCAATACCAAAACAAAATATCATCCAGTCCCTGCAGGTGCATGTCATTAAGGAATTGACCACTGAAAACTTATGATTAGCAGTAAATAGCTACATTTAAAGGCATGCTATCAAAGAAATTTTTCTGAAATTCATGTCAAAACAAGAGCCAAAAGTGCAACTGAGTACTCTGGCTAGAATACAAAATGCTTCTAGAACCCCAGGCTGAATATATTGTGCAACTTGTTGAAGGGTGAACCTTTTTTATTACTTTTTATTAACTTTTTGAAACTGTGAAAACAGAATTTGAAAAGGTCTAGCAAACTTTTTATATTAACGTCACAACCTTGTGCATTTATAACCCAACATATCACTCTTTAGAACTTCTGTGCCCATATTTAGTAGTTTGTGACAAGACTAGGCCATGACAGTGAGGTTTCCATCAAATTATGAATTCAAAATACATCTTTTGCGTTTTGACTTTTTGAATTCCCACTCATCATGGTACCCCTTTTGAATTAATCATTTGGTATTAAATGTATTAATCAACCAACAGTGTTTTTCAACGAATGAGTATATATGTCAGTCATGTGCTAAATAACATGTCTTCAGATTTATGTTACATGACTAACAGTTGGAAGTGGTCTGTGGTTGATATATAAGACCCGCCTCCAACTAACAAATCTGTTACCCATCTCATACTGGCATGAATATTTGGATATAGTCTTTTTCTACAAAGGCTATAGTCTTTTTCTACATTTTTCTACAAAAATGCCAGAACAAGTTTGATTGTCTGGTTTTAATAATAATAGTTTATTCACAATTAATCACCGACAAAAATACATGAGAAATTGTGAAAGGAGGTAGAAGAGGTTATCCCTTTCTAGTCCACTTCCTTAACATATATAGCTATAAAAAAATAAAAAATCCTAATTTCTTATCTGTAAATTCAAAGCTATATACAATTGAGTATACTTAATGAGATGTTACTCATTAAACAATTACGACCGTGTTTAAATGTACAATCAGACTCGATTCCCGCTAAGGTCTTTGTTTAACTTATGCAAATTAATGACTCTGGACTCTTAGTTACTCTTGAAATTGCATATTTCATTTAGTTTCCTTTGACAATGGCGCCAAGATGTCGCCGAAACGTCGGACTCTTTTATCGTTACTTTTTGCCTGTAAAAGCTGTTAATGACTTAGTTTTCATAGACAGTGAAGCTCTACCTGTAACTAGACAATTTACAAGATGTACTAGGTCATTGAGCAGCAGTGCTATTACTTATATTCCTAACCCGAAGTAGAACTGTTACTTATCAACGTTCATTTCTCATACGCACATGCCACTCATGGAATGCTCTTTCCCGCTGAGCTATGCACAAGTCACATCTCTCTAGCCTTATTTAAAAGTTTATTACTTCAATATTATAAAAAGGCTCAGAACCTTATGACGTTGACGACATTAGAACCTGGAGAACAATCTGTCCTAGATGCAACACAGCGAGGCCTCTCCTATGCCTGCCAATGTGCTGCTTCTAGCAATTTCAATTTCTTAAGTTTTCTGCTTACATATTAATAGCTTTAGTTATTAGGTATTTTATATAAATAATTAACAAGAGATCCCTGTAATTGGCTAGTGCTGTAGTGGTCTCCCTGCGTAATAATTTTTTTTAGTCTTTTCAATTTCTTTTTATATACAAATCGTATTCTAGTTTCTGTTAGGCGAAGCTAAAGAAATAAAACTGACAGTCCAGAGCTTTCAATGAGCCATCAAATGAAACGTTTTATTGAATCAACTTTTCCTTGTAATAAAGGAATAGAAAAATTGTGAAAATTAGTTTAAAATTATTTTGAAAATTTCCGTGTTTAGATTTAATTTTACAATGAGGCATTTGACATATGATTCTTGTATACAATCATTCCCAGATCTTGCTCAATGAACTTGGCTTTGATGATGGCTTTTTCTCACCTCTAAGAACAAACTACTTGATGCCAATCACCAGAATGCTATATCCTGAATGTGGGGGTGACTGTTTGGACTCACACAAGGCATTCACTGTGCATTACAAGATGGGAGAAGATTTAGACCTCAGTTATCATTATGACAATGCTGAAGTCACCTTAAATGTGTCACTAGGAAAAGAGTTCAGTGGAGGAGAACTGTTTTTTGGTGACATGAGACAGGTATATAGTTACTCTACACACATATTAATGCTCTTTACAGCGTGGCCAAGTGTCCTTAGCTGGAGTTGTTTCTCAGTAGACCCTAGTTAAACTCCTTGGCCAACTGGTCTGGTGCCTATTGGGATATTTAAGTCTGTTATGTTTATTTGAAATGTTTCTTATAGTTTAAGTGGTATACCTGAGAAATAGCTACAGTGTAAGTGTAGCTACGTGCATTGACCACTATAAATATTCAGCATTAAACATTGTACAAAAACTAATGGTGTTGTTAACGTAAGCTGGGATATTGAGCCTTTTTGTTATGATTTTTTGCTTAGTTTCTTTCCACATTCATTGAATCCTGGGCATGCTCAGGTATCTCTTGTGTGAAATTTCAATCCATGTGACTTTTCAAAATAAAAGAAAAGGTTCTCCCTCATTTACAAGTAGCAAGCAGGTTACCTCCCTTATGGTGGAAGTCATGTGAATATTTGAAACTTTGTAGCACCGACATTTGGCACAAGGCAAAATAAAATGTAATGTCAGGAACTCACTTAGAGCTTGATAGTACTGAATCAATTCCTTTAGTATTACTTGAGAAAAAGTCTGATTTCATATATCAAGTCAATGTTTCCTTTGTGATCAATGTGGTTTTTCCCCTAACTAAAGTCTCAGTAAATTGATAAGTAAAGAGGGAAGTCAGTAGATTCTGATTCTGATTCTGAAAACTGAGTGCACGGTGCTCTTTATACTCGAGGCATTATTGTTCACCGACTTATGAACAATTTTGCATATCTGACTGTAGGTTCCCCTCAAAGAGACAGAATGCAGTCAGTGTGAACACACACCAAGTTATGGACTTCTTCACAGAGGTCAGCACATGCACGGAGCCTTACCTATCCACACTGGAGAAAGAATAAACTTGATTATTTGGATGCGCTCCTCTGCAATACGTAATGAACTTTGTCCAATGTGCGAGGCCCAACCCAGACTGGTACCTTGTGTTGGTACAGGTGATGGATTTACCACCGGGCAAACTGTGTCAGTCTGTTCCACCCTATGATCAGGTGCCTTAGGGGTTGGAGTTCCAGGGCTCTGGTGTAAACAGTGCAGGGCTGCTAGGCGTTAAGATTAGAGAGCATAGACCAAGGCTCTTGTGCATTCCCTCCTGACAACCCACCCAACCTTGAATGTCTGATGAACCAAGCTGTAATCTCGCCAAAATAACTGAAAAAGTTGACAGCTCGATCGTCACGTTTTAATAATTCCAGCACCATTCGATTGCAAGTTACCATGGGTACTAGAAGTTTTTCTCGCGCGTGGAAACCACGCAAGAAAAACCCCTGGCACCCAGGGTAATTACCAGTGCAATACATACACGATTCACGATATAAACGAACAAACGGGATTGATGTAACATATGCACTGCTTTATCTAATGAAAGTGTGCAATGAGTACACAAATAGGAGGGTAACCCCAAAACACGGACCCCCTCTATGTACCTCCCTCCCAAAAAGTAGAATAAAAATAATAAATAAAGATTTCACTTATGGGTTGTCTGATAGATTACTCGTGTTGGTGAAATTTCGAGCGTTATGCTGTGGCAAATGTAACAGACTTTGGTTTTTAAAAATCTCAAATGTGTAAAAGCTGTTTCCGGTGTAAGGCGATGCTGATTCTGGCTATTGAAGATAGTCTTTTAAAGGGATAGTCTTTTAAAGGGACGCTGTCAACATTTTTAGCATATGATTTTGGAAATCTCACCTCAAAAGACCCCCTCCAAAACCATACATCGATCTTTGGAAGCTCTACCATAATGGTTTTATTTTGTAGAACAGTACTCGAGAAATGATTAGAACCCATTAAGAAGTGAGGATGGCTCATGATGGAAACGAATTGATGTGAAGTATAATGAAATAATTCATATTTGAACTGCGGTTGTAGATGAAAGTGAAGAACGATCATCATTTTCCAATTCAAGCAATTGGAAAGAAGAAGCCTGAAAAAATCACGGCTTCAATGGGATTCGAACCTGTGACCTCTGTGATACCGGTGCGACGCTCTACCAACTGAGCTATGAAGCCACGCATAGGGAGCGAGGTCAATTTATTGATTTCATATCTCCCGCGAGGAGTGAAATGATGTGAAGTAGATATGAAATAATTCATATTTGAACTGCGGTTGTATATGTAATTTTCCAATTTATAAAGCAATTGGAAAGAAGAAGGTTGATTTCTTCAGGCCCATCCGTCGTTCTGCCACTTCAAACCGTAGCATGTAATTATGAACTATATCTAAGTGGATTTTTGAAAGCTATAAGATCGATAAGAAGCGAAATAAAGTCATTTTTCATTAAACTTTATGCAATTGATAAGTGACGATAAAAAGAGAAATGTGAAACACACTTATCCAGTAACCAGTGTCACTTTATCACAATCAAAATGTGC
The DNA here is from genome assembly GCA_019787425.1 of Platygyra sinensis. Taxonomy (NCBI): domain Eukaryota; kingdom Metazoa; phylum Cnidaria; class Anthozoa; order Scleractinia; family Merulinidae; genus Platygyra; species Platygyra sinensis. Next base: position 17,487 of record JAHPZR010002637.1, read on the forward strand.
TTTTGTGATGTTTGTATGTACAGTTTGCATGTATACTTGAGATGTTTGCAATCAAGTGGAGTTAATTTTTCCGGATCCTGGAAAAAAACCTCAAAATACGCAAAAATTAGACATATGACCCGTGACCCTTGCTGACCGCCCGTAACTCGTGACCCATGACCCGTGACCTGTGGCCTGCGTATTTGACCCGCCGGAAGCTTAGCAATAAAAAAGGTTCAGCTCACTTGTACGTATGCTAAGTTCATTCGGGTTTAAGCTTATTTGTGACGTCGGCAAATCCACCGATAGGGTTTTCCACTTTCATCAGTTTGAGGACTTTGCCTGGCATCACTTTGTCCAGATGAATCACACGAATAGTTAGATCTTCATAGTTGCGGAAGTACAAAGCGTTGTTTGTGAGATCCTTAACCACAACCCGAGAAGTGTAGTCTGGCTGGTATTCATGCTCATGGGAAGAAGCCACTCCTCGAGGAATGTCCACAGTGTTCAAGATGTGAAAGGCCAAATTAACTGTCTGTTCCGCTGTCTGGACTGGATCAGAAAAATGTACCATTTCCTATCGGCAACTTTTCAGACTGGTGAGATCCAAAAGGATCGAAACCGCGGTCTTGCCTGAACGACGACAGGGCTACGAGCCTCCTAACAAAAGAGGAAATATTAAGGGCTCAAGAATATCTGACAACATCGCAAATAAAAGCAATGACGATCGCAACGTGGAGCTAGATCAGCAATCATAGGAAGAAATCTTAAATTCAGACCTATTCCCTGAATAAAACCACACAGTATCTTAAACAACACGCAACACAGTCCACAGACTTGCGCGTAAACATTTACATCTGCAGTGTCAGCTGCAGTGCCCAGAAACATACGAACGTCTCTCTAAGACAGACTTATAGCTTTCCGCAAGGAATGTTACGGCAATCTCTGGTAAAGCCTCTGGGTGAAGCCGGAAAAAGATAAATATGACACCCGGGCTGTTCCGTGAGTGCTTGTGATGCAGGCATCACTCCATCAGAAACTCGATATAGGTATGGTAGGAATGCATGAAGGCTGGAAGCTTGCGGATCGTGTACAATACAGCAATGTATGTAATTGTACAGAATTATACTATTCCTTGTTGGTGCCTACGTGTTTTAGGTGCCAAGGAAATAATAGTTGAGTAGTGCTGTATCCATGGATTACGTGGCTAATAGGAAAACAACAGTCTGGGGACGAGTCTTGTGCATCCGATGTCAACATAGTTTTAATGAGTGATCATACATGTTTCAATACAGAATGCATCCTTGAGGCTAATCACACTTCCGAATGCAAAGTGACCCTGTCGGCGTTAATTGAAAACGTTTAAAATTTAGCACAGTCAGACAGTAGGCACTATCGTGGAACATACATTCAATGATTAAACTGAACAAACTAGTGCAGAATGTGTGAGCAGGTGCAGCCTCTGTAGTAATGTCACACATTTCTCATAGACCAGATTGACCTGAAAAGTACAAAAAAGAGAACAAGGTGAGGCAATTAAGAATCCTTGTTTTTATAAAAATCGTCCCCATGACGTTCTAGCATTCTAGGTTACGTTTATACAAATTTGAAATGATGAAGGTTTTTTTTCTGTAAAAACCGGAAAGTTTTCTCAGAGTAATAACTCATAATAACTCATAAATGAAACCCAATTTCCACTTGTTACTACCGCGAAGTTAAAACGCTTAAATTTGCTTTGTGATACCAACGCAACTCTTTTAGTTTTTGCTATGAGAATTCAGTAGTAAAGCAAGCAATATTCTTGTTATTCATTCGCCTTGGAATACCACCGGTGGCCTCATAGTAGGTTCGAACCCTGACCTGAGACATCATCTCACTGTGTTCTTTACTCTCATAGTGCCTTTCTCCACTCAGCCCTAAAAGTGGGTACCGGCAAATTTAGGACTAGTGATTAACCCTGCGATGGACTCGCATCCCATCCGGCGCTGAGTAAAAATACTGCTGGTTACTTCGTGCTACGCAGAAATCTAAAATAATCGCCGGCTTATCGGCCACGTGGCCTCGCCCCCTGGAACCCCTACAGTGCAGGCTGTTTGATTGGAGGACATTACTATCTTTGCTATTATCTTTACCTAGAACATTTTATGCCAAATTAGAACCCTCAGATCGGTTTGCCAGGTTACATTGCTTGAGTGCGTCACTGAATTCCTGACACAGTGTGACCGCCCCCTGGTTCTGTGCGCAATCCACAAATTGCTGCAGCTCGTACTGACAGGGTCCCTGGTCCTGCTGCTGTAGATCATAGCGTTGATGCTTTGTTGATTGCCCGCCTAACAGAACACTACTCATAGCATCACCCTAAGCACAAACAAATGGTAACCTTGTAACGAGACTTATCTGAAAGGCAGCCGGGGAACGTATGTCCCCGGGCATTTGAAGAGACATTGCATTCCAGTCCTGATTCTAGCTCACTGCAGGCTTATATTTTGTTTCAGTCGTTAGCGACAAAATCTTTATGTGGAGTCAGGGCTAGAATTAATTTTTTATCAGGAATTGTGACATCTATACGGCAATGGACTGAGATACCCCTCTCAATACATTTAGGTTATTTCATCGACAAAGAAGGGGGAAGATTAAAAATTTCTAAAACTTGGCCCAATTTATAATCATGTGGAGTATATTGAAAAATACAACAAAAAAGGGGGTCACAGTGCTCTTTAGAAGCGCAGTATGGTTGGCTCTCTAAATGACCACGTGACCAACGAGGTTTTCCGTAGGAAGCCTCTTGGAAATAACAACAAAACAACAACAACTTTTATTTTACCCCAGAGTTAGAAATAATTTATAAAAATAAAAACGATTTTTAAAAACAAAAACGATAGGGGTGCTGGTTACCTGTTATAACGTAAGAATTAGTTAACCCTCAGAAAGGAGAACTATAATTTCTGGAAAAAATCATTTCTTGCTTAAGAAATAGAAACATGTACCGTGTTTCTATCGAGTTATAGCTATAAACACGAGAGGAAGTGAATACGAGAAATGATGTTGGAACGCGAGCCGTTAGGCGCGTTTTAGAGTTCTTCCAAACTTTCACAATTAAATTCGTTTTCAGTTTTTTTTTATTTAACAAAAAGTAGAAAAACGGTAAAGAAAGTGATCCACCAAAAGTAAAGTTTGGATCACTAACCTTTGAAGATCGCTAAATCCAGGGAAAACTATTTTTTGGCCACTAACACTATTGTTTATTTTACGCGTGCGCTCGTTATGACGTGACATGTGAATTGCTTGCGTAGTAAAGATACGCGCGATTTCGAATTTGGAATCTCCATTGGATCTTCAGGTTAATGCTATTTAGTTTATCGCTACTGTTCCGTTGAGCAAAAGACCAAAGCGCCAATTACGAAGGAAGAGTCGTATTTATTGTAACAGTTCAATTCGATCTAAAAAACAAAGAAATCATGTTGGCACGCGGCCTTACAAGTGTCCAAAACAAACAGAAAATTAACCTAAACTGAACTTGCAAATCAACTAAAACTTACTTCTTGACTGCCTCCGTAACTGACTTCTTAACTGGTTAGCAATATCTTGTTAGCAATAATTGAACTGGTTAGCAATAACTGGTGAGCGCTCGCACATGATTACCGTTGTTGTTTCCGTACAACTGTCAACTCTCGTAATTACGCTAAACTTAAACAGCGCGCGCGTTAAACTTAACAAATCGGAAAAACTGAATGTTCAGCGAAACAGCTACTAAGTCTTCATAAACATTTCTAAAATTGCCATTTAAGTGGGTTTCGTAATCACTTACTAACAGCATTTCTGCGTGAATCACAAAGAGTTGTGTTATTTGTACACCAGCTTCCGGGTCACGCAAATGTCATGTCACTGATTTGGTGCATTTTGAACACGACAGTCGCTGGTTGACTGCGTTTTCAAAATATGAGTGGCTAATATGCATGCACCTACCACAGTTGAACCGATTGCTACACCAGCCGCCGTGGATGCTATTTGTCCAAACAGTCCAGGTTGTCTTGGTTGTTGTGGTGCTGGTTGCGCGCTAGAAACAGGCCTTGGAGGAGGGGAAGATCGCCTGTCACTGCGAGGCATGTGTTCACTTACGTACGAATTCCGTTGAAGATAAAATGCAACGTTACCGTGATGTTGACTCGTTATGGCAACGCCAATTATTCACGGCTTGTAATAAATTAATTTGAAAATTAAAGGGAAGGACAACCTCGTTCCCAGGGTCTCTCTTCCTTCCGCTCCTCCAGGGGGCGGGAGGAAGAGAGACCCTGGGAACGAGGTGGAGGGAAAGAGTTTAACCCTCTGGACGAACTGTTATGATATGTATTATACTAAAAAGAGCTATATGTTGTCTGAAAAAATATGAGACAGAGATTAGACAGGATTCGAAAATCATGATGTACTGAAGACACTGATGAACTTTTCATCATTATTGTTTCTGTTATGTTTTAGTTGTTTGGCTTTATTTTTCTAAAGAAGAACAGAACTTTTATGCAACAGTTTGAAGATTCCAGCATATTGACACGCAATATCCCTTGCGCATTTTGTATCGAGGGAGGCAGCGTGGCCGAGTGGTTTAGGGCGCAGGATTTGAAATCTGGTGGTCCCTGGTTTAAACTCCTCCACCTTACTGCTATCTGGATTTGTTCTTGGTAGTCCCGAGTTCAACTTCTCGACCGCGTTGTGTAAATAGCCAACTGGTTAGCCTCCCACCAGTTGGGATTCTTAATAGTTTATGTTCAATTTACACTATTTATTATAAGAACGTAGCCTGAGTTTGCATAATTAAGTTACTACAGGACGTAACCAATCGATGAAATCGATGATCGATAAAGCAATCGATCAATCGATACCAATCGATGCATGTTAGTTAATTGGCATCGATTGGTATCGGCCAATCGATGGCCAATCGATAATCACCCAGAAGTATTCAGGAATCATCGATTGCCATCGATTGGGCTTTAAAAGCTTTTCGTGATCAAATAGTTTACTAGACTGTCTCGTCAGTTAAATAGTTACGTCGTCCCAAGATTTCACCGAGATCCTTTTTTTTTTGAAACACGTAAATTTAACTTTGAGAGTGTCTTCGAAAGGTGATGAAATGAGTAAACGGCTCTTAGAAAAAAGATTGTGTCGTCTTTGTCGTTAGGTCTAGTGTAAGGTCATAGTTTCTGGGGATTCGAGGCCAAGTTGCTGGTTCGCAAGGGCGATTTTGAGTAGCATCGCTTGCGTGAAAAGAACGACAAAAATCCACAACATAAATCATGAAAACAGTTGCATACATAGCAGAATCGCCTTTTTTTAAATTGTAAGCGTTTACAGGTTATGCTCTAGATGTTTGAGGATCCAAAGTTCATGTTCATTGTACTTTAATAATATTAGATTGTTGTAACTTTAAAAAGACGTACTTTAACGCTGTGCCACATTCCGTAAACTTTATTCAGTTAAGCTAAATGAATTATCAGTGCTGTATAAAACCTGATCTTCTGCCGATGTCCTAGACTGTCATTGTTTTAATCATTAGAATACATCAAGAGGCTGTTCCCTTTAGAAATCTTGACCGACAAATCATCTATCAACAATCGATGGCAATCGATGCCAATTAATCGATTAATATTGATAATCGATGCAAACCAATGCCAATCGATGAAAATCGATGACAATCGATAATCACACCAACCTGGACGATCGATTGCTTATCGATTATCAATATCAATCGATTAATTGGCATCGATTGTTATCGATTGGCATTGATTGTCATCGATCATCGATTTCATCGATTGGTTACGTCCTGGTTACTAGATCGATCACAGACAAGAGACTATCAGGTGCACCCTCATAGTCTCTTGTCACAGAGCAACGTGTAACAGTTTTAATAACCGAGAATGAGTTTGTTAAAAATCAGAGCGTAAAACACCAGACACTGAAACCAAACCCGAGACTTGATTTACAAAACTATGTAAAATCCATGCCTCCAAGACGCGGGACGATGTCAGTATTAAATCTGATTAAATTAATGTGAGTATTAAGCTTTTTAAGCTTATTATCAAATCCTAACTCATTTAGAACTTTTAGTATTTATAGCAGATCTAAGTATTCCCCTAGCTTCTTAGATTTGAATTTTTAACTGTGTATATTTGTAATTTTTGTCATTGTAATTTATTACTGACCAGAGACCCTAGGCCTCTGGATACGAGCTATGATCGCGGCTGAATGGGCCACCCTGGTTAAATTAAGTTTTGCTTTACTATTTGGAGTTAAAGCTTTTAAGAATCACAGACAGAAATAGTTTGGCTGCAAAGGGTCACGGACTATTAAAAGTCTTCTGTCCGATATATTCATAAAATATCGTAAAGTGAACGTGACAGACCATAACACCGCACACGATCTCAAGGAAAGAAGAATCTTTACTTGTTGAAGGTCCAAGGCCACAGCATTTCTTTTTTAATGCCAAACGGCACTGCGCATGGTCAGCGAAATACTGCTTTTGATCCCAGGGTGCGACTTTGTTAAGTTCCTTTTGCCAGTTTTTAATGGTTGTTTCACGACTACTCAGGAAAACCCCTAGAATCAACCAACAATGATGCTCTGTCATGGTCGGTCCAATATCCTTTCAGTGTTGGGGTGGGTGAGGTTTCTACTGTACTTGTAGTTTACATACCGTGATCCAAACACCTCAGAAAGCTTGAGTTGATAAGTCATTACCTGCGGCTCGATTTTTCACAAACCACAGGCAGCCCAGACGTACTGTTAGTAAAGTTAATTTATAAACAACAAAGCCGAATATGTATGTGAAGTTATAAGCAAAATTAACTGCAATGGAGTTGAAATATTTATTAAATACTTCAAAATAAATATTGTTTTGCCTTAATACCATTGTCTATTTCTTTGTTCTGGTCAACATCTGGTCTATTTTACTGCGTTTTCTCAGCTAGTTCGCTCGCCATCATGGCCGCGTGGGAGCTGTTATCTTAAAATTATAATAAAGGTTCAAATGGTGTTTAAAAGTCGAAATATTGTAAGACACAACATCCATACCTTTAGCCGAATGCCTCCTTGTTCATCCTGGCTGGTTTAAAAGGCATTTTTTCGCTTTTTGCAATATGAGGTATCTTTCACTATAGAAAACGCAGTGAAATAGACCAGATGTTGACCAAAACAAAGAAAGTAGACAATGGTACTACGGCAAACCAATATTTATTTTGAAGTATTTGATAGATATTTCAACTCCTTTACAGTTAATTTTGCTTGTAACTTCACATACATATTCGGCTTTGTTGTTTATAAATCAACTTTACTAACAGTGCGTCTGGGCTGCCTGCGGAGTGTGCACAAACGTTTACATTAATGACGTGTCCAAGAAAAATTGCTATGACTGACTCATTGTGTGTCATTTTATGCCATGACATTGCTTGTCACTGGTGCAGGTTTCGTCATGAAGTATGAACTGATAATATATTTTTACTACTTAGAGCGAATAATGTTTAAATATCCTGGCGCAAAAATGAGAGACAAGTAAGAAAAATTCGAAAAAAAAACGAGCAGCCAGCTTAACTGTGTTTCGAGTTTTTCCAAACTTTCTTTATTGTTTCATCACAGTGTCTAAGCTGGAAGAAACCGTCACCGAAAACTTCACGTATTCTCTTACTAAGAAAATATGTATGGGAATTGTATGGGAAAGTCACCGATCGTAAAAAAGTGGTGTAAATATCCAATCTGAAATAAAGTTTTCCTACCTTTTTTGTGTCGCGTACTTGTCTCTTGTTCCGATTTTGAAGCCATTCTGACGCGATTTAGTGAAGTTATTCGAAATTCTAAAACAACAAATTATCTCCTGCTATATTATTTTTTGGCTCAATACCCTAAACGTACCCCACAAACTCCCGCTCTGAACCTTTTGATGCTGAACACACTAAGATGTACTGAAACCTCTTTTTCAACAGGTGTTTTCAGTCCATATAGGGCAAGAGCAGTACTCCCATCCTTGTTATGCGTATTCAAACGGCTTTTTTTGAGCAGGTTAACCTCTCCGTCAGCAGGTTTCTTTTCTTCGGATTTGGTAATTGGTAATCCCTTGCGTCTAAGATCACTCCGTTGCCTTCTAACAGCATTAGCAGTTCGGTTTGATCCTTAATCAAAGCCTCTTTGACAGTCTCTAGCCTGAAATGTCAGTCATCTTTTTCCCTCAGACTGGCATTTTAAGCTAGCAGTCTCGTGATCTGTACATTTTTCTATGTTTGGATTGAGACTTCAGTAATTACGACCTTTTATCAAACGAGTTTTCTAAAACACACTGGTTAGAATTCGATTTCAGAAGCATTTAGCTCTGTAATTTATGGGGTTGAAATGATAGTGATACTAAAGGAATATAAAACCAGGCAAAAAGAGTTGGTGAATAGTGCATATGTTATGCTGTTCGAGTCAACATGCAATACTACTCCTCAAGTGTTGCTTGATGACCCTGATAATGGCTCAAGTACCACCCTAACTGTCCCTAAGTACAAAACAGAGACAATACAAATTGCATATATTAAAATATTGTAAGCTGCATTTTCAGTACTGGATTGTGCATGACCAGAAAATATCCATGGTCTACCCATAGAAACTCTTTCTTTCAACTTTTGAACATCTCCCCCCCCCCCCCCCCTTCACTTGGCATTTCCAAGGATCTTTCATAGGGTGGGTATGGACATTTTCTGTAACCACAAGATCCCTATTTGAAAAAGTGGAATGAAAGTCATAACAGGACTGGAAACAATCCTGAGTTAAGGGAGGGTTTCACAGCTTGTACATGCATTCAACAAGTTCATAGTCACGCATAATAACGTGTACACAGTTTATCAAAAAGAGAGCCTCATGATGACGTTATATTTGGAAATTTTATTCCACCTCCAGTCAGTGATTATAGCAATCCAGAATAAATTTTTAGCAAATTGCCAAATGCAACTCCATCTTGTAAGGCTTCCAAGGATGTCTTGAAACCTGCAAAAAATACATTGATTAAACTGAGACCACAGCAAGCACAATCTTGATCGTTTTTGAGCTAGACAGTCACACACAGCACAGCATCATGTGTCTAGATCCTCAGGAAAGACCTGAAACACAACAAAATGACAACATGAAATGAGATAAAACTCTTTAAAAATTATCTATACTTTATTAAAGGTCTTCCAGCAATTTAAAATCAAGTTTCTATAGACAGACAGACAGACATGTTTAT
>JAHPZR010002638.1:0-50000 GCA_019787425.1 Platygyra sinensis
AAAAATACTCGCGTATCGGACCAAGAGAGTTCGTTAAAGTAGGATTTGACGACGACGAGTTGACGATTGAAAAGATTAAGGACGCTTGTTTAAAGCACTTTGCACCACAAACAGGGCGTAATGTAGTCTGTGACGTGTTGGCGGGGGAGCAGGGGCCGTCCTGCTGTAATATCAAGCAAGTCCCAGACCTGAAACTCATATATGTAAGGTTTATCAGTGATCGTTCGTGTGCACGTGCTTCCCGGTTAAATGTGGAGGATAGCTCGATTTCTTCCCAGGTGGAAGAGCGAAGCACCAGAAAGAGGCAATATGAAAGCAGTGTGTCCTACACAGAAGTCAAGCGAAGAGCATTCTCTGTTCCCAGTCCTAAGAAAGCAGTTATGCATAAGCCTGTACCTCCAAAAAGTATTTCCGTTTCGCAAATGCTGAAACTGGGAAAGGTAGTCGAGTCCCCTGAGGTTGTTAATTTGTATCAGTTTGACTTGAGTAGAATGAGGTGGTCTACTATTCCCAAAGCCGTTGAATTCAATATCTCTAAAGATCTGCTTGGTGAGGGAGCATTTCGAAGGGCATATAAGGCTCGCACAAACGACAAGGAACTGTCTGCCTTCACTTGGGTCGTTAAGGAGTACACGACAAATGCTTTGGAAGTAATATCTGAAACCAAGCAAAGTGTTGAGGCACACACAAGAAAAGTGGTGCAAATGCACTGCCTTGCCCAGAACTTTGCCAACCAGTTAAGACAAGAAATAGAGAAAGCCAACTTGCAAGAATCATTTGGCCCTACCCTAAAGTATGGTAACATATATCTTGGAAAAAAAGGTGAAGAGTATGTTACCGTGGAAGAATACGTGGAGGGAAAGTTCGACAAATACATCAACAATGATGGCAAGCTTTGTTATTGTGGGCACAAAATCATTTCTGAAAAGGCTGAATGCCTAGCGCACTATTCATATGAAAAGTCAAACCATGAGCTCATGCTATTAGACATTCAAGGATGTGGATACAGGCTCTTCGATCCAGAAATAGCATCAGCGAAGCTTGTGGATGATGAGGACAACGAAATCCTATTTACAGCTGGTAACTTGTCAAAAGAGGCCATCAGCACTTTTTTTAAAGAACATGTGTGCAATTATTATTGTGATCAACTGGGACAACATAGTTTGTAGAAGTTGGGAAGTTGAGGGACATGTATGATAATAATAAGTGTTATTATTTTTATTTGAACTATGGCAGTGGTGATGGACACAATTGCTAAGTTACTTGTGTTAAGTTACTCAGGTACTTCCAGCTTGTTAGTTAGCTTGAACATTTCAAAGAAGTTTTTACTTCAGGGATTGTTGTTGGTTGTGGTTCTTGTTCATTGTTATTGGGGTTCCTAAGTTGTGTTCTTTTTCATAAGGAAATTTAAGGAAAAAACAGTTGCTTTTAGTGTTACATGCATAGGGCTAATTATGCCACATGCTAATCTTCAGTTTTTCAAACCATGTTTACAAGGCAAAGGAAGATTTTCATAACTGCAATGAACCAAATATATGAACTTTTTGACTTGATGTTCAGAGCACTTCTAAGCATGTGCCACCTTTTTATCAGAGTTCTCTTTTTGTGACACATTTAACTACAGAAACACTAAATTGGTTAAGGGTTGAAATTTTACCATTCCATGACTAATGCATTAGTCCTGTCACTAAGGTTGCCTTGAAAGGAGTTGAGCTGTGTTGGTGTCCTTTTAATAGAAATGTTATTATAAAACTTATAGCAATTTTATGGCATATGAATTTCAATCTATGGTAACCAAATGAATAGTTCCATAATTATGTTGGTGCTTGGAACTTGTTTTTTAAGAACACAAAGGCTTCCATGCATTCAGTCGGCTCAACCCTTTCAGGGAAAGGAATTATGTCTTCACATGCTTTTCTGATGTCTTCTCCCAGGAAGTCAGAGCCAGTCTCTAAAACTTCAGAAAACTTTGCAACATCCTCTAATTGCTCTTCTGTAATGGGCCATCCTGAAAATTAGAGCAATGTATTAGCTACTTTGTAATATGTTGATATTTCTAAAAATTAAAATTGCTGGTCTGAAGATGTAAAAGCAAATTAGTAAAACTAACTATAAAAGAACTTGAACTCTACCTAACCTACTACAGAACCCCTCCCAAACAGGACACTCAATATTCTGTAGACATGTAATTATTGTGGTTACCATAAAGTATGGAATACATGATCGGTTAGAAGGAAAAGGTTTGCAATTATCAGCTTGTGCTATTCAATTCTGGTGCAATAGTACTGACCACAATCCTCTAAACCATATTTCTCAGGGAATTCATAGATATGTTCAGGAACCCCATCTGGAAGAAAAGTGTCTTTCTGGGTTCTTATTCGGTGGGTGTTCCACAAAGTTTGACGAAAAGAATCCAATTGCTTCTGGATCACAGGAATCATCAAGAAAGCCAACAACATTCTGTAGATTGCAATATGAAAGGCACAAAGGATCAGTCCTTACTACATCTATCATTATGATTTGAATTTAGCTGACTCCAAAGAGAACTTAGGAACAATATAAAGGTGGTGCATACAGCTAAAATGCATCCAAAATGAGCCTATTGTAAAATATATTATTAAATTCATTCGAATTCCTAAATTCATTTCTCAATAGTTATTTTATCTCAGAATTGATATTTGACATCATATTTTGCTTCCTTTGAGCTATGAAATACTGATAAAAAAGAATGCCTCTGTTACTCAGCCCACATCAATCTTTCATTTAACTTTGAACAAACCTGTCAGTCTCACTGGTAGGGTCATAACTACCACAATCTTTAAGTGTTTGAAGTTGCACCTTGAAATATTTCTCGAGCCTTTCGTGCAGTTCTCGCCACCATCTTTCTATCTGTAGTGACAAAAGAAGACTGTAACTCACGGATAAAAGGTAAAGCAAGTTAGTGTAGAATCTGTAACTTATTAATGCAAAAGAATGCATTGGACTATATCGCAGTAAGCATGCCTGAAGTTTTGATTGACCACTGATAGCTACTAAACCTTAAACTACCCAAATATTGAAACCATACAACACCTCAAAGTCATGATCAGGTGTGGCCTCACAGCACTGTCAATATATTAATGATAAATATGTGTACACGAGTATATGCACTCTGAAGTACAGCAAAAGCTTGAGTGCCCTATCTGCATTTTAATTTTCAGGCTTGCAGTATTAAGTATTAAGTACTGGTAGTTTGGATAGTACCTGGTTTGATGTTGAAGGGCCATATATCACTGTGTCACATGGGTCCATGTCACCATGAGATTGCCTTAGAAATGCATGCATCGTTGTAATGACCCCTGTTTCTGTTCCTTTATCCAGCCTCAAAATGGAGGGCATAACCCTACTTTCATACAGATATTCAAGATACCATCTCCCAACAACCTTTGGATTGGAGTTTGTGACCCACACTCTTAACCAAAGGAGCTTACGGCTAGCTGTGTCAATGCATCCATACACTGCTAATGGAAAAGTACTATTTCTGTAACCCATGAGTTTGTCGTGTCCATCAAGTGAACATACCCAGTTTACCCCCTTTGTTGTGAAATGCCCTTTAGGCTTTCCCTTCTTTCTGATTGGGCATCTTGCTGCAAGTCCCTCCTCATCAAGATCAAACATCACAGCGTGTACTAGATCTCGTGGAACAAGAAGATCATGTTCCTGTCGTAATCTGTTTTGCATAGCCCTGTACCCCAATAACTTGCCAGGTCCATCCAGTTCCTTCCGAACTGCATCTTGCACTTCTTCCAGAGAGACACGTCTGTCTGTGTAGTAGATTCCAAAGGCTCGGAGGCGTCTGTCAAGCGTTCGAAAACTCCAAGCGTACTGAGAGAAATCTCTTTCCAGGTAATCCAACATTTCTTCACGCCTTAACCCTTGACTGACATATTTCTTCATTACCTCCTTCAGTTCTTCGTCTTCAATCCACGATTCATTTCGAATGCGAGCGGCCATATTTGTTTAAGCACGACCGCAAGTGATTCTGGTCTATGGCAACGATAGGCCATGAAGATTTTTGAATCAATTTTATTTTCATTTATTTTTATTTTTATTTTATATTATCTTTTTTCTTTTGATCGAAACTTTTTAAATTAATTTTTTTAAATTAATTTCTTTTTTTAAATTTTTTTACTAATAAATTTTTTTAAAATTTCAAGTCGTTTTTTTAGAAATTTTACTATGGCAAAGGTAGGCCACCATACTATACCCATACATTGCATGAAAGTTAGTAAAAGTCGGTCAATGCGTCAGAAAAATTACCTATTCTTCTCTGGGATATCATCTTTCGTTTTCCCAATGGGCTCTTGCCCAGGGCTAAATTACTGAGGCAACGAAACTGAAGGTCGACGACGCAGACGACGGAAACCTGAAAAATAAACTGCCCTAGCATCTTACCTCGCTGAGATGAAAAAAATATCTTTCCAATTTTTCCGAACCGTTTTAACGGGATCTCGAGTGAAAAAATTGTCCTTTGCAATGGCTTGATTATTTATTCTCTTAAGCACAGCTTTGTATCAGCCAAAATAGCGATTAGGTGGGAAAAAGGTGGCATTCCAAATTCGAGGACTGACGGACTCCCAGGAAAATAACGGAATGGAAAAGCAACACGTGTTGTAACTCACAGTATCAACTTTTTCGTCTTGGCTGCATTTTACTTGCTGTACAGGCTTGGGCAGACACCTGAAACCGATGGCATAATGCGTCTTTGCCAAAAGAATTGAGAAAAAAGAAAGAGACTGTATCTGTTTGCTTCTTAAATGTTACTTTTCACACTGCTCTCGAACAATTTGGACTGTTGATCCATCGAACTACTTTTGCGGTTGCTTGTTTCATTTTTTATAGATCAATTGGAAGAAAGCAAACGTCGAGACAAAAATGTTGCACCTGACAGGCAAGGAACACAACAAATCTTCGTGGGCACTAGATAATTATATTTCTTTTGGCCTCATCTCTTCAGCGCGTACATATGAAGTGACTATAAATTTGATTGATAAAGTAATGTCCTTAATCGCTTTCAAAACACACGCCACAAGATCGTAAGACTTGAGTCTACGATTGTACATGACAGGCTGAGCTCGACCTCAACAAGAAGGTCGTGAGGTATACTAAATCTATTTTTATGCTCAAAACAACAAGCATAATCCGAGTTCTTAATGCGATACTTGTACCAACATTGCACGATCGGGCAAAACCGGGAGGATGTTAAATGTAAACCCCACTAACCAGTGCACATCATTTTAGACACTCAATGCCACAATTGGCATCATCAGAGATCAAAGATAGAGGGACTTCATTAAGAGACAAAAAGCATAAAATAACTAGGCCTTAAATGAGGTACACCACAATTCTGCCAGGTTAAGAGGGAATACAGGGAGAAAGGAGCACTTGAAAGTTAAAGGAAGGAACGGCTTAAGAGAAAGAAAGCTGTCACTTCCTTTTTCTGCAAAGGCGTGACTGATAATCATCGGGAGTCTTGAAGTCAACGCCACACACATTGTTTAATCTCACTTCAAATCTATTTACAAAGTCCAAAGCCAGCTACTTTTACATTTTACCACATTGTGATGTAGTGAAGGCTTGGAGAATCATAGTGTCATACACAAGAACAAAACGGTAAGATTTAGATGATAAGGAGGGGATGGCTGAACATATTGACCACCGGAGTGTACTTTGCATTACGGCTCAGTTTTCTGCGGTTCATTTTTATCGTTTATTACGTGGAAAATTCCAGTTTTTTTGTCCCTTGCTTCACACCGCTGAAATAATTGGATTACTCAGACCTATTTGAGTTGTTTACACAGCATGTGTATTTGTGGATTATTTGAAAGTTTTGTAACGATTAGGTTCGAGTTTTTGGCACCAGAATAAAACAGATACAAATAAACTAAGGAATTCGAAAACCGCAAAACTGATGTCAATTCAAAGTTACCAGTCGACGTTTCCGGAACGATGCGAAAAACTATCCAAAATTTACGAAACTAAAAAGGCCAATAAAAAATGAAATAAGACAAAACGAAATTTTAAAACAGAAAGGAACTGCTCCTATAGTATTGACCCTGCCCTTTTTATTTCGTCTAGTGAAAAAGGTCCTGTTCTATATGGTACGTAAGCTATATTAACTCTATTTCTGAGTTCAATAAAGCTTAATTGTTGCTGTTGTTGTTCTTCCGACGTCGACATGCTGGGGTAAAGGGACTTTTTTGCCTCGCTTTGAAAATGGTGCTTACCCCCATCCTCACACTGGGAACGAGGTTGTCTTTGTTTCAGATTAAAACAGTTCACAAATTGCTAAAAAATTCATCGATGGAGAGAATCCTCCCCCTGTCAACCCTACGCAACGCCGCAGGTCTTTCAATCGTAAACCACACTGTATCAACCCTCTATCAAGCGCGTAAAAGATGTGCTTTACAGGCATGATATTACGTACTGCAAGCTTATTTGCTGTGTTGATTGAAAAAGAACCGACTGTTAAATGAAACCAACCTGGCGGTGAGGCACCCGGGGGGGTACTCCCAGAAAAATTGGGTGGGGATGTGCGGCCCGCTTCCCAAAACCCTTACCCTATTTATGACCTGACCAAAAATTCGGAACCCTATTTATGACCCGACCCTTACATCAAAATCCTGTTTTAGACCTGCGTTACAATTAGTTCCTTAGTCCATATCAATGTTGATTACCGTAAACATAATTTGTGAAAAGCTTTCGAGTTGATTTTCGCTTCGATAATGATGAAAAAGTGGCTTCTCGGCTTAGAATAACCCATATCAAGGCTAGAGTACAAAAACCATACCCCATTTATGAACAAAATGGCCAAAACCAGCTAAAATCGATACCTATGACCAAAACGGCTGAAAAACCATACCCTTTGAGGCCGCACATACCTATATAGCCCATAGAAGGGAGTACCCTCCCCGGGGTGAAGCATCAGTTCTTTACTAAACTGAAGTGCAATAAAGGATTTATAAGGCTGACAGACATGACAGATTTTCTGTACTCATTATATTTAGCATGAAAGACTAATAACTCTAATACTTGTACCTGTCAAAAAGTCGTTCGATCTTCACTTGTTGGCACTGTACCTCACAGTCATTCGTTGTGTTTGCACTCCTTGTGTGATCATATATACAACACTTTTGTTCTTCGCTTGACCCGGGGCGTTCCGCACGCTATTAGTTTCAAGGTGAAAAAAATAGACAACAAGATTTTTAACCTTTATTTTGATTTTTTCTGTTATGTCTTTTATCGTTGATATGCTGAAAGGCAATTGTTTGTTTGGTTGGAATTTGCCTCAATACGTCAAAGAAAAAAAAAAAAGGGCAACAGAATTGAAAAAGTGAGTGTATGGCAAACTGAAAGATTTTCATGGCTTTTTTTGTCTGCTATTCAATTGCAGAAATTCGCTGTCTGAGAATGTTTCTGTGACAAACAAATGTTTGTCGCTAGTTGCGAACCTGATCCAGTGCAAGTAGCTGGTGTCTTCTTGTCATGCACTCCACAGTACACGTGGTACACGTGTACTACACGCACTTTGGGCACGTGATAACAGCATTGCGCTATGCAGAGAGAAAACAACAATAGACGTAAACAATATGGCAGCGTCCACATGTTGACTAGGACCGAGAAATTTGAAAACACACCTTTATGTCTACGATTAGGCCTACCGTCCATATTAATCCGGAAAGAAAACGGACCATTAAAACAAACCGGAAGAGTTTGAAAACGCCCGGTTTTGCGTTTTAGAGGAGGGGAGGTGAGAGAAAACGTTTTGTAAAAACGACCACAACTTGTGAATAACCCTACCCCTTGATGGTGCTCTCAGTTTCTGCCGCCGGCGATCATTGCGTTTGCAAATCAGTTCAGGCGTAGTGTGGACAGAAAATGTTTAACACGTTTTCGGAGAGACAGTGTCGTTTTCACATTTCTCCGGTGTAGCGTCGACAAGGGGTCGGGGGGTGGGGGAACCTTGGTCTCCTTTAAATGCTGGAACAAAGCATCTGGTCGGTCATTCAAGATCACTGATGGGCACGTTGTTGTTGTCGTGTCAACACATGCACACCTAGCGATCTTAATTTTCAAACGATGCGTGACATATCGGATCGTGGCCCTCGGTTACTTGTTTTATGTCAGTATTTTTTTCAAATCTTAGTAAACTGCTATTATAGCCCTCTCAAACACGTTTCCCATTTTGCTTAGCCTGGAAAGAACATTTAAAAATATATGTTAAATGTTTAATCGCGGAGTTTCGCGAAGGAGTCGTAGTAAATTCAAGAGAAAAGGAACACTTTCATGAGAACGAGCACGATCTATTGATCGGTGTAGTTTTGTTAGAATTGCTACATAAGTGCACTGACTATGAAGCTATGAAAAAGAGTGATACGATGAATTGCTGACGCACAAGGTTGTGATTTCCCTGGCATTGAAGAGCTCAGTCAAAACGATCTGCCGGGTCGTGTGTGACAAAAATCACTAAAAACGAATTTCAATTTGCTCTTCCTTTACAATTAGCTACAATTCAAGTAGAATCTTTCTCTTGCTTATCTAGGAGCATTTTGTGTAGGACCGTGTAAGAAAGAGGAAGACACTCATTTTAGCATGATCCGATCAAAAACGCAGCACAATCCACTCAAAAGACGCGCACAGCCAAAGCACGCACAATCCTTGCTCCAAAATGGCTCCTCTCTCGCGCCAGGGAGAAAGGAAGAATTGCCACGGACGCACGCACGCGCGCGTTAAATACGTTATGACACATTTTCGTCCAGACAGGCCGCGCTCATTTCGGTCAGCACCAAAAATTGCAACCTCTGGCAAGTCCGATTTTTTGAGCATGCGCAGGGAATTCGTCTCGTACTCCAAGCCAGTCAGGTTTGTTAGACTTGACTCTGAGCATGCGCAGTGTAACGGGAAGTTCCTGAACTTCCTATGTTGGACCTTCCCAGAGGTGCTGACCAAAAAGAGCGTGGCTTCTGGGAAGGAGAATGGTTAGGGCACAGATTAGTATTCAATTGCATCAGTTGCATGTTGGAACTCACCGTCGCTATGGCCCGCTCTTCAGTAATCGCTTTTCTTTTCTACTTCTTTGCTAGTTATCCAGCAAACGCGAGCAAAGAAACTTGGACACAATGTGTAGAAGATAAAAGCCAATCCCTGTACAACTTCACAACCAAGTACCTGAACGGAAAGCCCGTTTCATTGAAGGAGTATCGCGGTGTCGTTACCCTTGTGCTAAATGTGGCGACATACTGCAAGTTCACGTACCAGTACCCTCACCTGAATGCACTCATGCAGGCGTTTCCAGCCGGCAGGTACAAGTGCGGATTTTCCATCTTGGCTTTTCCATGCAATCAGTTTATGCACCAAGAGCCGGGAGCGGATTACAGAGAGATCTTTAACGGGCTGATATTCGTCAGGCCTGGCTTCGGATTTAAGCCGTTTTTCCCACTCTTTCAGAAAATCGAAGTCAACGGCAAGAACGAAGATCAAATGTACACCTTCTTGAAGGTAATTTACTGGTTATTTCTGGGTCTTTCTTCTGATCGTTTATATATATTGCATAAACCGTGTTAGGTCTGGCCAAATCTTTGATTGGAAGAACAACAGGAATATCCATGGTGTGAAGTTCATTATTATTTTCAATTTGTTTTTAGATTTATTTTGTACATTGTTAGTAGGGAATATTATTTTATATGACGGCGACCTCGCCATTTCCATTTCAGAAGGCGTTTTTCTTGTTTTGTTTGCTTGTATTTTATTTTGTTTGTCTCATGATTATCAGCCATGCTTTTGCTCTCTCGTGATGTAACGTTTGCTGTATAAAGTACAAGGCCAACAATAGACTTGCCACAACTGAACCTACAATGAGTTTCACGAGTTTGAGTTTCAGGATAGAATAGCTTGGCGAGCGAAGCGGGCTGCGAGATTTTAGGCCTCGAGGCGGCCAAGCGCGCGTGGCAGGTTCTGAATAAACATTACGAAGTACTTTTCAGAAAGTCTAGGTGAACAAAAATATTTACTACATAATTACTTAAAAGTTAGATCGGTTACAATTTCATCTCTGTTATACACATTATTCAACAACTTATTGACCGAAAGCCTGGAAGTCATAACACAGACTTAGCCCAGGAAAAAGGCGCTCCAGTAATGAGTAACACAGCGAAGAGTATCCGCGTGTCTACTTCCACGCGCGTGTTCTCGCCCACGCGAGAGCACGGAGTGAGTAAAAGTCGCGCGAGGCTTGTTGCGAATCGCTGAAGACGTAGCGCGAGAATTGGTTGTCGTTGTAACCTTCGTACTCCAAACAAAGCATCGCTATCTAAATTCTTAAATATTGTTAAGACTATAGATTGAAGGTTTGAGTACAAGACAGATCGAACAGAGCTACTGGCAACAGCACTGAATAAAAAGACGATAACTGACGTGTTAGAGACAGCATGCAGAGAGATCACTTTTAATGCCAATTTTTGGCTGTGATTCCCATAAACCAAAGATCTAAGAATTCGCTCTTTCTCTCAAACTTTAGCAAAAAACATTTCGCTAAAATCTGACATGAATCAGACAGTTTCGTGAAACTTTCCTTAGCTGTCTTCATCCCATCAATCCTCTAACACGCATGCTCAATTTATACCTTGTAGTCCCGTTGTCCCCTCCCTGGTGGGGTGGTCAGTCAAGACGCATCGTCGATGCTGTGGTCCCCTGTCAAGAGTAACGACATCTCCTGGAATTTTGAGAAGTTTCTGGTGGATCATCAAGGATTTCCTGTCAAGCGTTACTTGCCCAGCACCAAGCCTTTGGATCTGTTTGGCGAAATTTTGCGCCTCATTCGAGCATGTTAAAATGGACGTTGGAAACTGATCTAGTTTTATTTTCTGCTCTGTTTATGTAGTCACTTGAAAATAAATGAGGTTTACTTTTTAGATTTTGCTTATTTAGTCACGCATAGTCACTCCATCGAAGTGTGGAACCCTGACTAGCATAAAGACAAACTCTATAACGGACGGAAAAGCTCAGATTAATACAAGTCCTTAGGCCCCCCTCCTGATGATTACCTTTGCTCCTCTCCAAGATTTCGCTCGCCGCATCATACGACGATATGGGTCATCTCACAACGCTTTGGGCCAGGGGCACATTTCTCGAAGGTCAAAAATGTTTTTGCACCTGGAAAGCTAAAACAAAATTTTAAACCCTATGATAACAGAGATTTTTTTATTTACGTATCTTTAATATAGGCAGAGGTTCCCTTCAACAGAAGTTTCAAGCGTATACACTCCTCCGTGTTTAGATTCACATGAACAAACAAGGGGACTTTACAGCCCCGAAAAGTTTCTGGGTGTTTCGAGAAACGGACCCTTAGAGATGGCGAACATATCAGGCTTTGATACTTAAACTGGAATTGCAGGATGCTTTCATCATGCCAAAAAGTCAAATGGAAAGGTCCGTTTCAGTTCGGTCCAGCCGGAATGTTGGGGACCACCTCTGAACTGAAGTGCTCTACTCTGATCGGTTACACTAGTCGAACCGAAAATTTGCTGGACATTCTATTTTGACAGACCCGTTCAGTGCCTTACTTCTCTTCAGTAGTGATCAGTTTCAGTTACGCAGGGAATTCGAAAAAGGGATGAAAAATGCTGAGAGGAATTCTTCTCGGTTGCCCGGTTTGATCTGAAAATGTCGTTTCATTCGCCTAGGTTAGTCCCGCTGTTCTCTGACAGGTCATTCTGACATAATGGAAAGCATCCTTGATTCACGATCTCTCGATTTACATGTATTTAACCTCCCGATACCACGTCTAAAAGTCGTTTAACTTGGATTTCCCACACAAGTTTGTCTTTTTATAGAGGTTTAAAAAATTAAGATGTTACTGTAATTGTTGTTACCTTCTCGGGCTGAATTCCCATCCGTAACTGCCCCACTCTCATCCATTTAAAATTTGAACACATCATGCTCTCTTGATTTGGATTGTCTTTGTCTGCTAAAACCAAAACTAAAACTCTTTAGAACTACATACCACGTGAATGGTGTTATTAACGTGTCCGATGTATTTAGCTATAGTTTAGCTAATTGGGGTTATCTAACTAAGGTCTTTACCTATTAACTAAGGCCGTCCTCTAGCTTTCTGTGGTAGACGTATTATTAACATTGAAATGTACTATTACTCAATGTTTATGACAGGCTATTTGTAAACTGTTTACAGTGAAATAGTCTCGAGTTAAGAGTTTTGCATTGTCCGTTCAGTGTTTGTGCATTCAGCCAAGACGGATGAAAAAAATAACACTTTGCATGTTGTAATTTCGCCATATAACTTGTTATTGCAATAAACTAGGGAGCGAGGAAAAGTTGTTTATGATGTTGCAGTCATCTTTACAACAATAGCATTTACCTGTTGTTGTTAATGTGATAACCACAGAACCATTGTCTGGTGTGGAAACAAAGTGTTCTCTTCAAAGTTTGTTTAACTTTTGAGGCTGCATGGAAAAAGGAGGAGTACGTGGAGCATAAAATATAGAGTATGGTCCCGGACGCACTGGGCAAATTTTTGTTTATTTTGCGAAAAAATCTGTCACCAGTTCGCTGAGACAAGTGCGTCCGGTGATTTTTAGATCTACCAAATTTTGTCATGGCTTACCAAACCTCAAAGACGCCGTCGTCCTGCCTCGGAGCAGGTCAAATTTTTGTCAGGCGTGAAATCTGACAGATTTGTTAATACACGCTATAATTTGAAGGAAAATGTCAATAAAGAAAATTTGATCTCTATTTTTAGTCGGATTATTTCAGTCCGAAGCCCGCCAAAATCATTTCGCCGCCTTCCACGGACAAATCTGTTGTGGTACTTTAGAACCAGTTGCAGTCGAACAAGGTGAAGCCTCCACTAGCATAGTACAAGTAGCAACTGTCTCTGCTGAAGTTGAACGAATTCAAGGAAGAAAAAAACTAGAATACAAGCGATAATATGCCGAGGCAACATATTCGATTGAAGCGGTTATTAAAGATCACCATAAGCCCGTAACCGTTCCCGTGAACAGCTCTCAAGCGACGGTGTTTATTTCCGTGTGATTGACACTTGTGGTTAACAAACATTTTGCTGGGTCTCAGTGCGTCCACGCTTGACAAATTGAAAATTTGGCAGAGACAAATTTTGTCGAGATTTTTGGAAGGGCCAAACAAATTTTGTCAGTCCAGTGCGTCCGAACCCTATAAGAAATATGCAGTATTGAAAATATGGATTTTGGAAAATTAGAAGTATAGATATATGGAGAAAAAGAAAATTTGGAGTATGGAATGAAATGAAAAGCCAGTGAAAATGACGAGTGTGGAGAACGAGTCTGAAAAATACGGTATCGGGTTCAATGTCTGCCAAAATTCAACTTTTAAATACAGTCAACTCTCTCTAAGACGGACACCATCGGGACCGGACTCAGATGTCCGTCTTTGAGAGGTGTCCGGCTTAAAGAGAGTCGACGTAACATGACCCCAGGAAGTTTAAGATTATTATGCTGAACCATGTGCACAGTGATACGAGTCTGTTTAAAGTTTGTATTAAGTTATTTGCGTGAACGAAATCTACAGACTGAAACAAAAACATATTTAGAAAATTGAATCTGTTGTCGGTCTTACAATCACAAGTACGGAGTTAACTAGAGATCCATAAGACGGACACCTGGTGCTGCTCCCGGCCGTTTCTCAGTCATTTTACTATAACCAAACTCTCTATAAGACGGACACCTCCATAAGACGGACAACGGACACTTTGAAATGGTCAACGGACACTTGTGAGGTGCTGAATGTGACCGCAAATTACGATTGAGGGAAGAAAAATTCTTATATTACGAAGTACGTGACTCTATTGACAGCTCTTATCTTGTCGGTGGAATACATACAGTACAAGTTAATATTAAATCAGTCATCATTTTCTTCCATTCAAAAAATAACTCGGAGGTGACAACCGAATTGTATTGCAATCTAAAACAGTTATTTTCTTGCTTCCACAACGCTACAAGATGAAATCCTCGTATCAAAATTAAGCAACGTTAGTCAGCGCTTTGAGGATTTTAAACTATTGCACCTGAAACAATACACGATCACATATTTCTTTTCTTCTTAAGTGCATACCCACCAAAGCCGTGACTATTAGAAGCTATGAACTTAACTTGCTTTCACCAATTGTTTTTTTTTTATAGAAAAAAAATGATATCTTTTAAGACTTGGTGTAGCAAAACGCAACCCTGAGTCATAAGATGCATGGTTATGTTCCCGTTTGCAGAATGTACTGTTTACTGTTTGGACTCTAGTTAACCCGTGTGATTGTAATACGACAACAGATTCAATTTTCTAAATATGTTTTTGTTTCAGTCTGTAGATTTCGTTCACGCAAATAACTTAATACAAACTTTAAACAGACTCGTATCACTGTGCACATGGTTCAGCATAATAATCTTAAACTTCCTGGGGTCATGTTACGTCGACTCTCTTTAAGCCGGACACCTCTCAAAGACGGACATCTGAGTCCGGTCCCGATGGTGTCCGTCTTAGAGAGAGTTGACTGTATTTAAAAGTTGAATTTTGGCAGACATTGAACCCGATACCGTATTTTTCAGACTCGTTCTCCACACTCGTCATTTTCACTGGCTTTTCATTTCATTCCATACTCCAAATTTTCTTTTTCTCCATATATCTATACTTCTAATTTTCCAAAATCCATATTTTCAATACTGCATATTTCTTATAGGGTTCGGACGCACTGGACTGACAAAATTTGTTTGGCCCTTCCAAAAATCTCGACAAAATTTGTCTCTGCCAAATTTTCAATTTGTCAAGCGTGGACGCACTGAGACCCAGCAAAATGTTTGTTAACCACAAGTGTCAATCACACGGAAATAAACACCGTCGCTTGAGAGCTGTTCACGGGAACGGTTACGGGCTTATGGTGATCTTTAATAACCGCTTCAATCGAATATGTTGCCTCGGCATATTATCGCTTGTATTCTAGTTTTTTTCTTCCTTGAATTCGTTCAACTTCAGCAGAGACAGTTGCTACTTGTACTATGCTAGTGGAGGCTTCACCTTGTTCGACTGCAACTGGTTCTAAAGTACCACAACAGATTTGTCCGTGGAAGGCGGCGAAATGATTTTGGCGGGCTTCGGACTGAAATAATCCGACTAAAAATAGAGATCAAATTTTCTTTATTGACATTTTCCTTCAAATTATAGCGTGTATTAACAAATCTGTCAGATTTCACGCCTGACAAAAATTTGACCTGCTCCGAGGCAGGACGACGGCGTCTTTGAGGTTTGGTAAGCCATGACAAAATTTGGTAGATCTAAAAATCACCGGACGCACTTGTCTCAGCGAACTGGTGACAGATTTTTTCGCAAAATAAACAAAAATTTGCCCAGTGCGTCCGGGACCATACTCTATATTTTATGCTCCACGTACTCCTCCTTTTTCCATGCAGCCTCAAAAGTTAAACAAACTTTGAAGAGAACACTTTGTTTCCACACCAGACAATGGTTCTGTGGTTATCACATTAACAACAACAGGTAAATGCTATTGTTGTAAAGATGACTGCAACATCATAAACAACTTTTCCTCGCTCCCTAGTTTATTGCAATAACAAGTTATATGGCGAAATTACAACATGCAAAGTGTTATTTTTTTCATCCGTCTTGGCTGAATGCACAAACACTGAACGGACAATGCAAAACTCTTAACTCGAGACTATTTCACTGTAAACAGTTTACAAATAGCCTGTCATAAACATTGAGTAATAGTACATTTCAATGTTAATAATACGTCTACCACAGAAAGCTAGAGGACGGCCTTAGTTAATAGGTAAAGACCTTAGTTAGATAACCCCAATTAGCTAAACTATAGCTAAATACATCGGACACGTTAATAACACCATTCACGTGGTATGTAGTTCTAAAGAGTTTTAGTTTTGGTTTTAGCAGACAAAGACAATCCAAATCAAGAGAGCATGATGTGTTCAAATTTTAAATGGATGAGAGTGGGGCAGTTACGGATGGGAATTCAGCCCGAGAAGGTAACAACAATTACAGTAACATCTTAATTTTTTAAACCTCTATAAAAAGACAAACTTGTGTGGGAAATCCAAGTTAAACGACTTTTAGACGTGGTATCGGGAGGTTAAATACATGTAAATCGAGAGATCGTGAATCAAGGATGCTTTCCATTATGTCAGAATGACCTGTCAGAGAACAGCGGGACTAACCTAGGCGAATGAAACGACATTTTCAGATCAAACCGGGCAACCGAGAAGAATTCCTCTCAGCATTTTTCATCCCTTTTTCGAATTCCCTGCGTAACTGAAACTGATCACTACTGAAGAGAAGTAAGGCACTGAACGGGTCTGTCAAAATAGAATGTCCAGCAAATTTTCGGTTCGACTAGTGTAACCGATCAGAGTAGAGCACTTCAGTTCAGAGGTGGTCCCCAACATTCCGGCTGGACCGAACTGAAACGGACCTTTCCATTTGACTTTTTGGCATGATGAAAGCATCCTGCAATTCCAGTTTAAGTATCAAAGCCTGATATGTTCGCCATCTCTAAGGGTCCGTTTCTCGAAACACCCAGAAACTTTTCGGGGCTGTAAAGTCCCTTGTTTGTTCATGTGAATCTAAACACGGAGGAGTGTATACGCTTGAAACTTCTGTTGAAGGGAACCTCTGCCTATATTAAAGATACGTAAATAAAAAAATCTCTGTTATCATAGGGTTTAAAATTTTGTTTTAGCTTTCCAGGTGCAAAAACATTTTTGACCTTCGAGAAATGTGCCCCTGGCCCAAAGCGTTGTGAGATGACCCATATCGTCGTATGATGCGGCGAGCGAAATCTTGGAGAGGAGCAAAGGTAATCATCAGGAGGGGGGCCTAAGGACTTGTATTAATCTGAGCTTTTCCGTCCGTTATAGAGTTTGTCTTTATGCTAGTCAGGGTTCCACACTTCGATGGAGTGACTATGCGTGACTAAATAAGCAAAATCTAAAAAGTAAACCTCATTTATTTTCAAGTGACTACATAAACAGAGCAGAAAATAAAACTAGATCAGTTTCCAACGTCCATTTTAACATGCTCGAATGAGGCGCAAAATTTCGCCAAACAGATCCAAAGGCTTGGTGCTGGGCAAGTAACGCTTGACAGGAAATCCTTGATGATCCACCAGAAACTTCTCAAAATTCCAGGAGATGTCGTTACTCTTGACAGGGGACCACAGCATCGACGATGCGTCTTGACTGACCACCCCACCAGGGAGGGGACAACGGGACTACAAGGTATAAATTGAGCATGCGTGTTAGAGGATTGATGGGATGAAGACAGCTAAGGAAAGTTTCACGAAACTGTCTGATTCATGTCAGATTTTAGCGAAATGTTTTTTGCTAAAGTTTGAGAGAAAGAGCGAATTCTTAGATCTTTGGTTTATGGGAATCACAGCCAAAAATTGGCATTAAAAGTGATCTCTCTGCATGCTGTCTCTAACACGTCAGTTATCGTCTTTTTATTCAGTGCTGTTGCCAGTAGCTCTGTTCGATCTGTCTTGTACTCAAACCTTCAATCTATAGTCTTAACAATATTTAAGAATTTAGATAGCGATGCTTTGTTTGGAGTACGAAGGTTACAACGACAACCAATTCTCGCGCTACGTCTTCAGCGATTCGCAACAAGCCTCGCGCGACTTTTACTCACTCCGTGCTCTCGCGTGGGCGAGAACACGCGCGTGGAAGTAGACACGCGGATACTCTTCGCTGTGTTACTCATTACTGGAGCGCCTTTTTCCTGGGCTAAGTCTGTGTTATGACTTCCAGGCTTTCGGTCAATAAGTTGTTGAATAATGTGTATAACAGAGATGAAATTGTAACCGATCTAACTTTTAAGTAATTATGTAGTAAATATTTTTGTTCACCTAGACTTTCTGAAAAGTACTTCGTAATGTTTATTCAGAACCTGCCACGCGCGCTTGGCCGCCTCGAGGCCTAAAATCTCGCAGCCCGCTTCGCTCGCCAAGCTATTCTATCCTGAAACTCAAACTCGTGAAACTCATTGTAGGTTCAGTTGTGGCAAGTCTATTGTTGGCCTTGTACTTTATACAGCAAACGTTACATCACGAGAGAGCAAAAGCATGGCTGATAATCATGAGACAAACAAAATAAAATACAAGCAAACAAAACAAGAAAAACGCCTTCTGAAATGGAAATGGCGAGGTCGCCGTCATATAAAATAATATTCCCTACTAACAATGTACAAAATAAATCTAAAAACAAATTGAAAATAATAATGAACTTCACACCATGGATATTCCTGTTGTTCTTCCAATCAAAGATTTGGCCAGACCTAACACGGTTTATGCAATATATATAAACGATCAGAAGAAAGACCCAGAAATAACCAGTAAATTACCTTCAAGAAGGTGTACATTTGATCTTCGTTCTTGCCGTTGACTTCGATTTTCTGAAAGAGTGGGAAAAACGGCTTAAATCCGAAGCCAGGCCTGACGAATATCAGCCCGTTAAAGATCTCTCTGTAATCCGCTCCCGGCTCTTGGTGCATAAACTGATTGCATGGAAAAGCCAAGATGGAAAATCCGCACTTGTACCTGCCGGCTGGAAACGCCTGCATGAGTGCATTCAGGTGAGGGTACTGGTACGTGAACTTGCAGTATGTCGCCACATTTAGCACAAGGGTAACGACACCGCGATACTCCTTCAATGAAACGGGCTTTCCGTTCAGGTACTTGGTTGTGAAGTTGTACAGGGATTGGCTTTTATCTTCTACACATTGTGTCCAAGTTTCTTTGCTCGCGTTTGCTGGATAACTAGCAAAGAAGTAGAAAAGAAAAGCGATTACTGAAGAGCGGGCCATAGCGACGGTGAGTTCCAACATGCAACTGATGCAATTGAATACTAATCTGTGCCCTAACCATTCTCCTTCCCAGAAGCCACGCTCTTTTTGGTCAGCACCTCTGGGAAGGTCCAACATAGGAAGTTCAGGAACTTCCCGTTACACTGCGCATGCTCAGAGTCAAGTCTAACAAACCTGACTGGCTTGGAGTACGAGACGAATTCCCTGCGCATGCTCAAAAAATCGGACTTGCCAGAGGTTGCAATTTTTGGTGCTGACCGAAATGAGCGCGGCCTGTCTGGACGAAAATGTGTCATAACGTATTTAACGCGCGCGTGCGTGCGTCCGTGGCAATTCTTCCTTTCTCCCTGGCGCGAGAGAGGAGCCATTTTGGAGCAAGGATTGTGCGTGCTTTGGCTGTGCGCGTCTTTTGAGTGGATTGTGCTGCGTTTTTGATCGGATCATGCTAAAATGAGTGTCTTCCTCTTTCTTACACGGTCCTACACAAAATGCTCCTAGATAAGCAAGAGAAAGATTCTACTTGAATTGTAGCTAATTGTAAAGGAAGAGCAAATTGAAATTCGTTTTTAGTGATTTTTGTCACACACGACCCGGCAGATCGTTTTGACTGAGCTCTTCAATGCCAGGGAAATCACAACCTTGTGCGTCAGCAATTCATCGTATCACTCTTTTTCATAGCTTCATAGTCAGTGCACTTATGTAGCAATTCTAACAAAACTACACCGATCAATAGATCGTGCTCGTTCTCATGAAAGTGTTCCTTTTCTCTTGAATTTACTACGACTCCTTCGCGAAACTCCGCGATTAAACATTTAACATATATTTTTAAATGTTCTTTCCAGGCTAAGCAAAATGGGAAACGTGTTTGAGAGGGCTATAATAGCAGTTTACTAAGATTTGAAAAAAATACTGACATAAAACAAGTAACCGAGGGCCACGATCCGATATGTCACGCATCGTTTGAAAATTAAGATCGCTAGGTGTGCATGTGTTGACACGACAACAACAACGTGCCCATCAGTGATCTTGAATGACCGACCAGATGCTTTGTTCCAGCATTTAAAGGAGACCAAGGTTCCCCCACCCCCGACCCCTTGTCGACGCTACACCGGAGAAATGTGAAAACGACACTGTCTCTCCGAAAACGTGTTAAACATTTTCTGTCCACACTACGCCTGAACTGATTTGCAAACGCAATGATCGCCGGCGGCAGAAACTGAGAGCACCATCAAGGGGTAGGGTTATTCACAAGTTGTGGTCGTTTTTACAAAACGTTTTCTCTCACCTCCCCTCCTCTAAAACGCAAAACCGGGCGTTTTCAAACTCTTCCGGTTTGTTTTAATGGTCCGTTTTCTTTCCGGATTAATATGGACGGTAGGCCTAATCGTAGACATAAAGGTGTGTTTTCAAATTTCTCGGTCCTAGTCAACATGTGGACGCTGCCATATTGTTTACGTCTATTGTTGTTTTCTCTCTGCATAGCGCAATGCTGTTATCACGTGCCCAAAGTGCGTGTAGTACACGTGTACAACGTGTACTGTGGAGTGCATGACAAGAAGACACCAGCTACTTGCACTGGATCAGGTTCGCAACTAGCGACAAACATTTGTTTGTCACAGAAACATTCTCAGACAGCGAATTTCTGCAATTGAATAGCAGACAAAAAAAGCCATGAAAATCTTTCAGTTTGCCATAGACTCACTTTTTCAATTCTGTTGCCCTTTTTTTTTTTTTCTTTGACGTATTGAGGCAAATTCCAACCAAACAAACAATTGCCTTTCAGCATATCAACGATAAAAGACATAACAGAAAAAATCAAAATAAAGGTTAAAAATCTTGTTGTCTATTTTTTTCACCTTGAAACTAATAGCGTGCGGAACGCCCCGGGTCAAGCGAAGAACAAAAGTGTTGTATATATGATCACACAAGGAGTGCAAACACAACGAATGACTGTGAGGTACAGTGCCAACAAGTGAAGATCGAACGACTTTTTGACAGGTACAAGTATTAGAGTTATTAGTCTTTCATGCTAAATATAATGAGTACAGAAAATCTGTCATGTCTGTCAGCCTTATAAATCCTTTATTGCACTTCAGTTTAGTAAAGAACTGATGCTTCACCCCTGGGAGGGTACTCCCTTATATGGGCTATATAGGTATGTGCGGCCCCAAAGGGTATGGTTTTTCAGCCGTTTTGGTCATAAATAGGGTATCGATTTTAGCTGGTTTTGGCCATTTTGTTCATAAATGGGGTATGGTTTTTGTACTCTAGCCTTGATATGGGTTATTCTAAGCCGAGAAGCCACTTTTTCATCATTATCGAAGCGAAAATCAACTCGAAAGCTTTTCACAAATTATGTTTACGGTAATTAACATTGATATGGACTAAGGAACTAATTGTAATTGGTCAGGTCATAAATAGGGTAAGGGTTTTGGGAAGCGGGCCGCACATCCCCACCCAATTTTTCTGGGAGTACCCCCCCCCCCCCCCCCGGGTGCCTCACCGCCAGGTTGGTTTCATTTAACAGTCGGTTCTTTTTCAATCAACACAGCAAATAAGCTTGCAGTACGTAATATCATGCCTGTAAAGCGCATCTTTTACGCGCTTGATAGAGGGTTGATACAGTGTGGTTTACGATTGAAAGACCTGCGGCGTTGCGTAGGGTTGGCAGGAGGGAGGATTCTCTCCATCGATGAATTTTTTAGCAATTTGTGAACTGTTTTAATCTGAAACAAAGACAACCTCGTTCCCAGTGTGAGGATGGGGGTAAGCACCATTTTCAAAGCGAGGCAAAAAAGTCCCTTTACCCCAGCATGTCGTCGTCGGAAGAACAACAACAGCAACAATTAAGCTTTATTGAACTCAGAAATATAGCTTACGTACCATATAGAACAGGACCTTTTTCACTAGACGTAATAAACAGGACAGGGTCAACACTATAGGAGCAGTTCCTTTCTTTTTTTAACAATTTCGTTTTGTCTTATTTCATTTTTTATTGGCCTTTTTTGTTTCGTAAATTTTGGATAGTTTTTCGCATCGTTCCGGAAACGTCGAAAGGTAACTTTGAATTGAGATCAGTTTTGCGGTTTTCGAATTCCTTAGTTTATTTGTATCTGTTTTATTCTGGTGCCAAAAACTCGAACCTAATCGTTACAAAACTTTCAAATAATCCAAAAATACACATGCTGTGTAAACAACTCAAATAGGGCTGATTAATCCAATTATTTCAGCGGTGTGAAGCAAGGGACAAAAAAACTGGAATTTTCCACATAATAAACGATAAAAATGAACCGCAGAAAACTGAGCCGTAATGCAAGGTACACTCCGGTGGTCAATATGTTCAGCCATCCCCTCCTTATCATCTAAATCTTACCGTTTTGTTCTTGTGTATGACACTATGATTCTCCAAGCCTTCACTACATCACAATGTGGTAAAATGTAAAAGTAGCTGGCTTTGGACTTTGTTAATAGATTTGAAGTGAGATTAAACAATGTGTGTGGCGTTGACTTCAAGACTCCCGATGATTATCAGTCACGCCTTTGCAGAAAAAGGAAGTGACAGCTTTTTTTCTCTTAAGCTGTTCCTTCCTTTAACTTTCAAGTGCTCCTTTCTCCCTGTATTCCCTCTTAACCTGGCAGAATTGTGGTGTACCTCATTTAAGGCCTAGTTATTTTAGGCTTTTTGTCTCTTAATGAAGTCCCTCTATCTTTGATCTCTGATGATGCCAATTGTGGCATTGAGTGTCTAAAATGATGTGCACTGGTTAGTGGGGTTTACATTTAACATCCTCCCGATTTTGCCCGATCGTGCAATGTTGGTACAAGTATCGCATTAAGAACTCGGATTATGCTTGTTGTTTTGAGCATAAAAATAGATTTAGTATACCTCACGACCTTCTTGTTGAGGTCGAGCTCAGCCTGTCATGTACAATCGTAGACTCAAGTCTTACGATCTTGTGGCGTGTGTTTTGAAAGCGATTAAGGACATTACTTTATCAATCAAATTTATAGTCACTTCATATGTGCGCGCTGAAGAGATGAGGCCAAAAGAAATAAAATTATCTAGTGCCCACGAAGATTTGTTGTGTTCCTTGCCTGTCAGGTGCAACATTTTTGTCTCGACGTTTGCTTTCTTCCAATTGATCTATAAAAAATGAAACAAGCAACCGCAAAAGTAGTTCGATGGATCAACAGTCCAAATTGTTCGAGAGCAATATGAAAAGTAACATTTAAGAAGCAAACAGATACAGTCTCTTTCTTTTTTCTCAATTCTTTTGGCAAAGACGCATTATGCCATCGGTTTCAGGTGTCTGTCTAAGCCTGTACAGCAAGTAAAATGCAGCCAAGACGAAAAAGTTGATACTGTGAGTTGCTTTTCCATTCCGTTATTTTCCTGTCCTCCGTCAGTCCTCGAATTTGGAATGCCACCTTTTCCCCACCTAATCGCTATTTTGGCTGATACAAAGCTGTGCTTAAGAGAATAAATAATCAAGCCATTGCAAAGGACAATTTTTTCACTCGAGATCCCGTTAAAACGGTTCGGAAAAATTAAAGATATTTTTTTCATTTCAGCGAGGTAAGATGCTAGGGAAGTTTATTTTTCAGGTTTCCGTCGTCTGCGTCGTCGACCTTCAGTTTCGTTGCCTCAGTAATTTAGCCCTGGGGCAAGAGCCCATTGGGAAAACGAAAGATGATATCCCAGAGAAGAATAGGTAATTTTTCTGACGCATTGACCGACTTTTACTAACTTTCATGCAATGTATGGTATAGTATGGTGGCCTACCTTTGCCATAGTAAAATTTCTAAAAAAACGACTTGAAATTTTAAAAAAATTTATTAGTAAAAAAATTTAAAAAAAGAAATTAATTTAAAAAAATTAATTTAAAAAGTTTCGATCAAAAGAAAAAAGATAATATAAAATAAAAATAAAAATAAATGAAAATAAAATTGATTCAAAAATCTTCATGGCCTATCGTTGCCATAGACCAGAATCACTTGCGGTCGTGCTTAAACAAATATGGCCGCTCGCATTCGAAATGAATCGTGGATTGAAGACGAAGAACTGAAGGAGGTAATGAAGAAATATGTCAGTCAAGGGTTAAGGCGTGAAGAAATGTTGGATTACCTGGAAAGAGATTTCTCTCAGTACGCTTGGAGTTTTCGAACGCTTGACAGACGCCTCCGAGCCTTTGGAATCTACTACACAGACAGACGTGTCTCTCTGGAAGAAGTGCAAGATGCAGTTCGGAAGGAACTGGATGGACCTGGCAAGTTATTGGGGTACAGGGCTATGCAAAACAGATTACGACAGGAACATGATCTTCTTGTTCCACGAGATCTAGTACACGCTGTGATGTTTGATCTTGATGAGGAGGGACTTGCAGCAAGATGCCCAATCAGAAAGAAGGGAAAGCCTAAAGGGCATTTCACAACAAAGGGGGTAAACTGGGTATGTTCACTTGATGGACACGACAAACTCATGGGTTACAGAAATAGTACTTTTCCATTAGCAGTGTATGGATGCATTGACACAGCTAGCCGTAAGCTCCTTTGGTTAAGAGTGTGGGTCACAAACTCCAATCCAAAGGTTGTTGGGAGATGGTATCTTGAATATCTGTATGAAAGTAGGGTTATGCCCTCCATTTTGAGGCTGGATAAAGGAACAGAAACAGGGGTCATTACAACGATGCATGCATTTCTAAGGCAATCTCATGGTGACATGGACCCATGTGACACAGTGATATATGGCCCTTCAACATCAAACCAGGTA
The DNA here is from genome assembly GCA_019787425.1 of Platygyra sinensis. Lineage (NCBI taxonomy): Eukaryota > Metazoa > Cnidaria > Anthozoa > Scleractinia > Merulinidae > Platygyra > Platygyra sinensis. The sequence continues at coordinate 24,677 of JAHPZR010002638.1, forward strand.
CTATCCAAACTACCAGTACTTAATACTTAATACTGCAAGCCTGAAAATTAAAATGCAGATAGGGCACTCAAGCTTTTGCTGTACTTCAGAGTGCATATACTCGTGTACACATATTTATCATTAATATATTGACAGTGCTGTGAGGCCACACCTGATCATGACTTTGAGGTGTTGTATGGTTTCAATATTTGGGTAGTTTAAGGTTTAGTAGCTATCAGTGGTCAATCAAAACTTCAGGCATGCTTACTGCGATATAGTCCAATGCATTCTTTTGCATTAATAAGTTACAGATTCTACACTAACTTGCTTTACCTTTTATCCGTGAGTTACAGTCTTCTTTTGTCACTACAGATAGAAAGATGGTGGCGAGAACTGCACGAAAGGCTCGAGAAATATTTCAAGGTGCAACTTCAAACACTTAAAGATTGTGGTAGTTATGACCCTACCAGTGAGACTGACAGGTTTGTTCAAAGTTAAATGAAAGATTGATGTGGGCTGAGTAACAGAGGCATTCTTTTTTATCAGTATTTCATAGCTCAAAGGAAGCAAAATATGATGTCAAATATCAATTCTGAGATAAAATAACTATTGAGAAATGAATTTAGGAATTCGAATGAATTTAATAATATATTTTACAATAGGCTCATTTTGGATGCATTTTAGCTGTATGCACCACCTTTATATTGTTCCTAAGTTCTCTTTGGAGTCAGCTAAATTCAAATCATAATGATAGATGTAGTAAGGACTGATCCTTTGTGCCTTTCATATTGCAATCTACAGAATGTTGTTGGCTTTCTTGATGATTCCTGTGATCCAGAAGCAATTGGATTCTTTTCGTCAAACTTTGTGGAACACCCACCGAATAAGAACCCAGAAAGACACTTTTCTTCCAGATGGGGTTCCTGAACATATCTATGAATTCCCTGAGAAATATGGTTTAGAGGATTGTGGTCAGTACTATTGCACCAGAATTGAATAGCACAAGCTGATAATTGCAAACCTTTTCCTTCTAACCGATCATGTATTCCATACTTTATGGTAACCACAATAATTACATGTCTACAGAATATTGAGTGTCCTGTTTGGGAGGGGTTCTGTAGTAGGTTAGGTAGAGTTCAAGTTCTTTTATAGTTAGTTTTACTAATTTGCTTTTACATCTTCAGACCAGCAATTTTAATTTTTAGAAATATCAACATATTACAAAGTAGCTAATACATTGCTCTAATTTTCAGGATGGCCCATTACAGAAGAGCAATTAGAGGATGTTGCAAAGTTTTCTGAAGTTTTAGAGACTGGCTCTGACTTCCTGGGAGAAGACATCAGAAAAGCATGTGAAGACATAATTCCTTTCCCTGAAAGGGTTGAGCCGACTGAATGCATGGAAGCCTTTGTGTTCTTAAAAAACAAGTTCCAAGCACCAACATAATTATGGAACTATTCATTTGGTTACCATAGATTGAAATTCATATGCCATAAAATTGCTATAAGTTTTATAATAACATTTCTATTAAAAGGACACCAACACAGCTCAACTCCTTTCAAGGCAACCTTAGTGACAGGACTAATGCATTAGTCATGGAATGGTAAAATTTCAACCCTTAACCAATTTAGTGTTTCTGTAGTTAAATGTGTCACAAAAAGAGAACTCTGATAAAAAGGTGGCACATGCTTAGAAGTGCTCTGAACATCAAGTCAAAAAGTTCATATATTTGGTTCATTGCAGTTATGAAAATCTTCCTTTGCCTTGTAAACATGGTTTGAAAAACTGAAGATTAGCATGTGGCATAATTAGCCCTATGCATGTAACACTAAAAGCAACTGTTTTTTCCTTAAATTTCCTTATGAAAAAGAACACAACTTAGGAACCCCAATAACAATGAACAAGAACCACAACCAACAACAATCCCTGAAGTAAAAACTTCTTTGAAATGTTCAAGCTAACTAACAAGCTGGAAGTACCTGAGTAACTTAACACAAGTAACTTAGCAATTGTGTCCATCACCACTGCCATAGTTCAAATAAAAATAATAACACTTATTATTATCATACATGTCCCTCAACTTCCCAACTTCTACAAACTATGTTGTCCCAGTTGATCACAATAATAATTGCACACATGTTCTTTAAAAAAAGTGCTGATGGCCTCTTTTGACAAGTTACCAGCTGTAAATAGGATTTCGTTGTCCTCATCATCCACAAGCTTCGCTGATGCTATTTCTGGATCGAAGAGCCTGTATCCACATCCTTGAATGTCTAATAGCATGAGCTCATGGTTTGACTTTTCATATGAATAGTGCGCTAGGCATTCAGCCTTTTCAGAAATGATTTTGTGCCCACAATAACAAAGCTTGCCATCATTGTTGATGTATTTGTCGAACTTTCCCTCCACGTATTCTTCCACGGTAACATACTCTTCACCTTTTTTTCCAAGATATATGTTACCATACTTTAGGGTAGGGCCAAATGATTCTTGCAAGTTGGCTTTCTCTATTTCTTGTCTTAACTGGTTGGCAAAGTTCTGGGCAAGGCAGTGCATTTGCACCACTTTTCTTGTGTGTGCCTCAACACTTTGCTTGGTTTCAGATATTACTTCCAAAGCATTTGTCGTGTACTCCTTAACGACCCAAGTGAAGGCAGACAGTTCCTTGTCGTTTGTGCGAGCCTTATATGCCCTTCGAAATGCTCCCTCACCAAGCAGATCTTTAGAGATATTGAATTCAACGGCTTTGGGAATAGTAGACCACCTCATTCTACTCAAGTCAAACTGATACAAATTAACAACCTCAGGGGACTCGACTACCTTTCCCAGTTTCAGCATTTGCGAAACGGAAATACTTTTTGGAGGTACAGGCTTATGCATAACTGCTTTCTTAGGACTGGGAACAGAGAATGCTCTTCGCTTGACTTCTGTGTAGGACACACTGCTTTCATATTGCCTCTTTCTGGTGCTTCGCTCTTCCACCTGGGAAGAAATCGAGCTATCCTCCACATTTAACCGGGAAGCACGTGCACACGAACGATCACTGATAAACCTTACATATATGAGTTTCAGGTCTGGGACTTGCTTGATATTACAGCAGGACGGCCCCTGCTCCCCCGCCAACACGTCACAGACTACATTACGCCCTGTTTGTGGTGCAAAGTGCTTTAAACAAGCGTCCTTAATCTTTTCAATCGTCAACTCGTCGTCGTCAAATCCTACTTTAACGAACTCTCTTGGTCCGATACGCGAGTATTTTTGCGCTTTACCTGTCACATCCGCGCTTAGCCTCTGCACGACAATCTCCTCTTTGTTCCTCCTGGGGTCCTTTGATTTACCCTGTTTTCCAGTTCTTTTCTCCTTCATGGCCTTTTTAAACTTCATCCATTTGTCCTGTTTATCCGCCATATTTGTTTAAGCACGACCGCAAGTGATTCTGGTCTATGGCAACGATAGGCCATGAAGATTTTTGAATCAATTTTATTTTCATTTATTTTTATTTTTATTTTATATTATCTTTTTTCTTTTGATCGAAACTTTTTAAATTAATTTTTTTAAATTAATTTCTTTTTTTAAATTTTTTTACTAATAAATTTTTTTAAAATTTCAAGTCGTTTTTTTAGAAATTTTACTATGGCAAAGGTAGGCCACCATAGTATAGGAAAATACAAATAAATCCATTTCCTATAGAGAACGAAATATGTATATGCACTGTATATAGTATTAATAATATAATAATAACAACAATGGTCTTTATTTCCAACGATAAAAGAACATATCTTTTGTTACATTATACACTCAATAAAAACTTCCCTAAAAATTAAACTACTACGTAGAACTGAACTACATTATTTTGTGTTTAAAAATCAATCTCTTTACATAAGATGTCAAGAAAAGCTCCAGTGTGGTAGAATACGGTGGAACTGAGATATTATGAGAAGAAAACTCAAGACATAACGGATTGAAGGGCGCCCTTCCATCTTATTCTATCCCCTTTTCTATCCGACCCTATCCCTTCCCTCCCCCTCTCGGAAATTTCACCTCCCATCCTGCATGCTGAAGCTGGGTCTGTTGCATTGCATTCCAAACTGAATTCAGTAAATTTTCTGGGACAATGATGACTGTCGGACACGCAATGCTAAAGAACGTCTGCGTGGGAGGCTAATGGTATTCTAGTTTTTACTGAAAAGTTCACTGTCTGAAATCATTATTTGAGCGTCAATCGTTCATGACGTTCATTTTATGTTTTGAACCATAAAATCCGTAGTATATTGACCTTATCCATAGAGAACTGCCAAAAAATATAACAGCAAGAAATATCTGGGAGATTGCTAAAATAATCCATTTATTGTAGTCTGGATGTCTTGTGTTTGCACGTGAAAATCAAAAGTCAGCTAAATGCTTTGCCAAAGAAAAGACGAAAACTGTCATCAGATGTGAACATCTGCTGCAGGCTCTAATCGTGAACTATTGCCATGAAAATTAGTCTTGCACGAACAAAAAAACGAAGTAAGGAATTCTTTAAGCGATGAAAGTTGATCATTATAATGTCAGTGCCTACTCCGTGATGATGTGATGGTGATAAAAGAGATTTTCTGAGTTGTAAATTGCCTGTTTTTTTTCCCGTGAATATCGAATGGCTAGATTTTTTTCCTCGTCAAAATCGTGATTTCGCTAGTAGCCGTGTAGCCTGCAATTTTCTGTGAAATAAGAAAGGTCAAGAACTAAATTTTTGCCGTAAACCTGTTTTGATTATGTTGTGTGCTATTCTCGACACTTCTCATTACGTAATAAACATGGCATGTCTCAGTGAAATTCATTCGATCCTTCTGGTCCTTCTGAATTTTTCTTTGGTGGAAATAAGGAGCACCGGGCAAGAATGACTCTAGATATGTTGAACAAAGCTGTTCTTTGGACATTGAGTTTTAAAATCTCAGTCATGAAATTGTAAGTTTTACTGAAAAGTTTCGCTCTTTTAGTTATGACACGTGAAAGGCCCATTTTATTTTCTGTGAATAGTGAAAGGACCTTTTTTATTTTTTGTGAAACATGATCTACATCCCTTTTTACCACCCTCTGATGTTGTCAATAAAGGAAAGTTAACAAGTGAGTCTCTCTCATATCAGACCCCGGGATTCCTGAGACTCTGAGGTATCCGCTCCGTCTGCATATTTAGTTGACCTTAGCGCGCTGTTCTTGAAGTGTATTTTGCTTTCAGCGGTGTTCAAAGGATCTTTTAACAGTGCAACTGACTGCTGTCTGAGTGTTTTGGAGATAGAAACAAAACCCACTGCGCCGAGGTTAGTCCAGCCACTAGGTATGTCGAAAATAATATCACTTCATTTGTCTTACAATCGGCTGACATGGCAATCGGTATATATACGGGACAAACGTGTTCTGTCCCGGGAAAATGTACTTGACAGTGCGTGAACTCGTTTTGTTGCGTGTTCCTGAGGAAAACAAAATTGTCGGACACTTAAAGGAATAGACGCCGCCTTCAACCAGTATCAAATTGTCGCTTTGAAATAAACGGTAAAGTAAATAGATAAGATTTCAGCCTTGGAATATGTTCGCAGCATGACCTTAAAGTTGTATTAATTCTCTACCGTCTTTTTATGATTTTCCCTTGCTACATCCACTGGTCAAATAATGTTTTTTTTTTTTCAAGAAAGGCCGAAGTTGGTGGGCAATTGAGGTAATAGTCCGTCAGACCTTTCGTCCAATAGTCCAGGCCGGTTTAAAAGTCTGGATGTCGACAATGCAATCATCTGTCTCATCTAATGTCAAGACAAACCTGTCATAAAGGGTTAAAAACCGGTAAAGCCAAAGCAAACATTCAGTTACAGCCGAGAGCTTAGAGCGGTGGGAGAGTTTTATTTTTTCCGTGGTGCTTTTAATCTCAAACCATCTGAGGGTAGGTTAATTTTTTATACTTGAATAGTTTTTGCTAGCTTTTCGTGAACGACCAAACTGAAATTCATCAGGTTCATTTGCCTAAGAGCACTCAGTGCAAAATACGTAGAAAGAAAGGCATTCGGAAGTATAGGGGTCATTATTAGCTAACCTGGAGCAAACGCCGGAGGAATCGCGCGCAAGATCACGTTTAGAAAAAGTTTAAATTAGTGTTAAGTGTCGGAATTGTGCGCAAACCATGCGCCTCAGAGAAAACTCTCTTGATTATCTTCTTACACCGCGTCTTACCGGGTGTTAACAAGACTTCAATATGTGATCTGTGAGCTGGTTTAGTCCGACACGCATTCCTCGCCAAAGAAAAAAACGTTTGCGGTAATAAGTTTATGGATGACAATACTTGCGAAACAAAACGAATTAGAATCAAATGGACTTTGTAAACCGGTTACCACGAAAAATCAATATTGAGATACAAAATTACCAACTTTCTGTCACCTTGGACATCATGGATTCTGCAGCCATGTAGATTTTACATTTCCGTGTGACAGACGGTTCCTTCATTGGCTTTCTTCCAAGCGTAGGTCACACCAATTCTCGTGTTGCTTGCCTTCGGTGCACACTTTGCGTCACTACGTTCTTGTGTTGATGTTTTATCTGGCCTAAAATACGTCCATTTTGAGAGAACAAACAACAGCTGGATTAGATGAAATTGTGCTGTTCAAAGCGAGCCAGCCAAAAGGAATGTATGGCACAATCCAATAGAGAAATAATTGGACCCTTGTCAGCATGCGACGGCGGCCGATGCAGAAGCATTTGGTTTAATCGTTGTTTTAGTTTCTAGAATTTCAATGTCGATATGTTGAAGACAGAAGTCCATGTAATTACGATGAGATTATGATGACAGAAAAAAATAAAGCTGGACAAATCTCACTGACCGGTGACACTACCGGGTAGTACATAAGAATGGGCTCCCCAGCACTTAATGAACATAATCGTGCTGTTTGTATCGATAGCCTCGTTTTCATCGTTTTAAACACATTGACGATAGCTGAATACTACTAAAACCACTAGCTCATTGTTGCGTTACTGACGCATTTGAACAAGACATAACATTATCTCTTGAGTTGACTGAAGGACGCGTCACGGTACTCGCGACACTGAGGTACGTCGTTTTGCTCAGGCTTCTTGTTCCCGGGCTTCTTGTTCAGCGTAATCCGTATCAGACTTGTCGATAGTCTTAACACCATTGTTCCGTTTCTCAAGTAAAACATTTTTGTTACAATACGACCGCCAGGAAACCAGAACATGTTCGGTGAGATGCGACAGCTATAAATTAAACTTTCGCTGTACATGTGATGCGCCAACATGGGCGGCCAAGTGGTCGCAGTGTTAGTGTGACGACAAACTCGAGTCTTAATCTGTAGCCCCTGTCAAGTTACCTGTTATTGAGTTATTAGATTGGTAAACAAGTTGGAAAAACTGTTGACTCATGTCTTGTCCATTCCATCTTGCCAGATTAATAAAGTTTCTTAATCCGACTTCCCTCAACTGACCGGCATTCATTTAGCACTGTCCCAATCGAGTTTGCTCGCACTTAGTTTTACGTTCGACGTATCGATTACTGTCGAACATAAAGAATGATGAGTAGGGATGGATCACGCTTATAAAACAAATGAGGTCGGTTTTCTATGAAGCTATGTCTTAAGGCAAGAAACATCAGAGAACAAGTACGGACTACAAGAATAACGAATGTAATAATAAATAATAATGATAATAATAATAATGATAGTAATAAATGGTAAATGTAGTGCAGTACTCCGCAGTTGCGAGAAATTCAATTGTGTTGTGAATAACACTGGCTAAGAAAGGAGAGGCTTAGTAAGTCGAAAAGATGTACTTCAAAGTAAGAGCGCGCGTTTTCGCGTTTGTCTGGCTAACTGTCGATTGCCTTAAATTCGCCAATTCGGCTGTTTTAGACGGAATATGTTGCTGTCTTCTGTATGTTTTTTATGTATGTACTGCGAAGGCTTTCAGTAGAAGGACCAATGGCCGTGTATGCTTGGGTGAAACTATAAGACTGGTTATTTGGGGTCAGTCTAGAGATTATCAAGGAACACAGATCTTAATAACCCCTTAACTCAAGTAAACGGGAGGTCCGGTGAGTTTTACGGAACGTTTAAAGCTAAGGGAGCCACTTCTCCGTGTAGAATCTCGATCGTTTCTCGGGCGTGGCTCCTATTTGTTTTTGTTCTCAGAAAGTGGTTAGTGAGTATAGGCAATCAAGCAGGTAGTGGTGAGTCAACCTTTCAAAGGTCCCTGGATTGAATCCGCATTGTTGTATTTCTTCGCTACAGATTAACTCACACTTTAACATGGCTGTTCGTTTTCGTTTGCCTGCCTTAATGAGAGAAGCTGCGGCTGAGTTTGCTGCCACCTTCATTTTATTGGTGAGTGAAATTGGATTTCTTATTTATGGTGGAGAGTCCACATCACAACACTGTATTCACTCGTACATTTAAAGTTTTATAAAATGTATATAAACAGGAGGGTAAGGATGACGTAGTGGTCTTAGCGTTCGCATGCCACCAATGTGGCTCGGGTTAGATTCCGGCCTGGTGCCATGTGCGAGTTGAGTTTGTTGTTGGTTCTCGTCCTTGCTCTGAGGAGATTTTTCTTTGGATTCTCCGGATTTCTTCCCTCTACATTAACGCACATTCCAAGTTCCAATTTCACTAGGACACAGCACCCGTATGAAAACCATCTAAGGCTGACGACCACTGATGTGACTTCCTCTCGAGATATATATTGTAAACTTATTTCCATTTTATTTAGTTTAGAAAGACAGGGAAAATGAGTCTGGAGAATGAAGTAACAAGAAAGTTTTCTAGTTAGTCCGCCAGTTATTGTAATGTTTTTTTAGAGAGGAGATTTGTACAATGCAGTGGAGAAAATCAAAATAGGTTTCCAGAATGTTGCTCAGATCGTAAATGAAATTTCAGTTGTTTAGAGAGGCAGTGAAAGCATTGAGATCTTTAAGGGCATTAGGGCATTGGGGAGAAGGCATTGGGGAATTGGGGATATTACCTCAGAAAACAGTGTGTAAGCTATTGGTTTGTTCCAGCATTGATACGTACTTTTGATATGGAAAGATTTTTGTCTAGATGCATAGCCGATATTGCATCCATGTACTTTACTGGAGCATTGAAAGAAATCTTGAAACAAGCTTGATAGGGCACCTTTCCGTCGAAGATGCATGAATAACAAGGTGCATATTGACAGACAAGACTAGAAGGATATCATTTACGAGCCATAATTTTCTGTTACGTTATTTTGTAGACTTTTGGAGTGGGCTCAGTGGCTCAGATGGTTCTTAGTAACCAGAACTTTGGAACTTTCTTCTCGGTCAACTTCGGTTGGGGAATTGGAGTCACACTTGGTTGTTATTGGGCAGGAGGAATCTCAGGTAAGCTAAGAGCAACGAAAATGCAGTACTAGGCATAAAAGACTGATTTTATTTAAACTGTCTTGCACCCAATGTGATGACAAAATTACCTTAGACTTGAAACATTTTTGCACAAAGGGAACCTGCAGACAGTCCTTTTATTATTCAAATACAGTCTATCGGGATCGTTTATTGACGACATGGACCATGGCAAAATCTCTACAAAATAGTATGAGGTGGAATCATATTTCAGTAAATATCGCAAGACGTATTTAGTCTTACAAATGCACGCTAAACGTCCAATTGACAAACAGCCAAAAGTGTTCAAATTCCTTCGTGACTTCTGCTCTAAACATTTCTGCTGGTACATGATGGAACTTGAGGGCAGGGTTGTTCGGAAGCCGATTAAAATAATGCAGAATTAAGATTCTCTTCTGTGAACTAATTCTGTATTATTGTTCGTGATGAGCTAAAAACAGCAATGCTTAAGACAATAACGAGCAGAAAATACTTTTAATTACTTGTAAAACATCTTGGATTTGAAGAGGAGCTAATCCTGTCTTTAACTTCGTCTTTGAGAAACCTCTGACTTTGTTTACTTATTGTTTTTTCCGAAGTAGATTTCTTTTATTGTAAATATCATACTTTGCAGGCGCTCACATGAACCCCGCAGTGACGTTGGCATTTGCTGTCGTGAGAAGACTTCCTTGGATTAAAGTTCCCGTATATTGGGCAGCACAAATGCTAGGAGCATTCGTGGCTTCTGCTTGTGTCTATGGAGTTTACTATGGTAAGTTGCATCCATGCTAAGTCCATGCTAACGACTCTTATTTTCCCACTCTGCACACCGTGTAATCGTAAACTATTCTACTGCGAAATGTTTATTTTTACTAATGGTGTCCACGGTGTTGGAGAATATTTGGACTGGTGTTATTGTGAACGTTCCTGTTCACTTTAGTTGGAAACTTATTCGACCAGCTCACTATATGCTGGTTGAATAGTTGCCAACTTAAGTGAACATACTTAGAGACGAGATTAGCTTAACTTTACGAGATAACAACAGATTTTTGTTCTGGAAACAACATGGTTTTGTAAAACACTGCTTAAAATGAAACAATCGTTTGGTTACCCAACAGTAATCCTTTTTTCTTTTCATTTGTAATCTTATAGACGCCCTAAATAAATATGATGGAGGTGTACGCCAGATAGTGGGTCCAAAAGGTACTGCAGGGATCTGGGCTACATATCCTCAGGACTACCTGTCAATTGGGAATGGCTTTGGTGATCAGGTAAACAAAGGCAAATAATTATTGGCTTCTATAATAGATCATTGCTTAATAATTACAACAACAATTAACAACACACGCTTTCTTACAGTACAAATATTAAACTTAGTTTAGAAAACATAATATTTGAATACTAAGAAAAGTACATTTTTTAACTTAGCTGATTAAATACCAACAAAATGACACGCGGATAAGCCGGAAGGAGGGTAGACAGATAGAAACACAGGGAGTCAGGTAGAGAGACAGACAAGCAGATGGGCAGACGGGTCAACGGACAGACAGTCAGTCAGGCAGTCCGGTAGACAGGCAGTCAGGCACACAGATAGACTGACAGACAGACCGGCAGGTAGACAAACCGACAGGCAGACAGACACGCAGGTAGACAGGAAGCTGGCAGACCGACGAATCGACAGACAGAAAGGCAGTCATTGGCAGATAGGCGAGTGGTATTTAACAGTATACGAGAAAGCACTGCAGGACTAGTATGTGTTAATACATTTCGTAGGTGTTTGGAACAGCCCTGTTGGTTGGCTGCGTCTTCGCCATTATCGATAAGAATAACAATACTCCTGATAAGGGTGCAGTACCCGTCATGATTGGTCTGGTCGTGTTCGTCATTGGCGCCACTTTCGGATTCAACTGTGGTTACGCTATTAACCCCGCCAGGGATCTGGGACCACGACTTTTTACTGCAGTAGCTGGATGGGGTGGGGGTGTGTTTACGTAAGTATGGACTTTTAAACCGGATTTAAGTTGAACAAGAGCAAGTATAGGAATCGTCCATAACACAAGCTGTTCGAGTAGTAATCTTCAAGTAGATTTCTTAACGAGCGGGAAAGACTCGGAGCACTCCACCAAGGGGTTTGGTACCAGTAATCCGTGTTTGATCTTGGCCAGTTTTGAGAAGGGGTGCTGAAATTTCAGCTATCAGTTGAACTATCGGACATTTCTTGGCTATCAAAACTCAGATTTCGGGAATCGGTCAGTTTTTTTCAGCTGACAAATTTGGACTTCAGCGAACGTTTGTTAATTTTCACTGACGGCTGAGCAAAACACTGCATATCGAACTGATTTGGACTATTCTGACCATTCGAATGCATGCTTAATTAAATTTTGGCTTACACTGATTAATACTATATTCGGTCGTGTCAGCTTTAATAAGTTTTTCGTTAAGTCATGGCAGAGTTCGGACTGAGAACACTGCGTTTAGTTGCTGTGTTTTTGTTTCAGTATTTGAATTTAGCATCGTCAAAACACTCAGCAATCAGTAAAATCCAACCCTCAATATCCTTTTGCTGAGTGCTTTAAGCTACTTTCTTTCGTACATTGCTTTTTATGACTACTTATACAGTTGCAGAGAAAGTCTGGACCAAAGTAACATTGTAGCGTTTGAGAATTAAGTACTAAACGGTATAATTTGTCTTCACAGCGCGGGAAACAATTGGTCGTGGGTACCAATAATTGGTTGTTTCTTGGGCGGAATTCTTGGGGCCTTGGCCTACATTGGTCTCATCGAGATGCATCACCCTCCAGAGGAACCGCGGCCCACTAACACTGAACTCGAGAGTATCATTACAAGTAACTGAAGACAAAGTGGGTGCCCCGGATGAATCATCGGGTCTCATGACTGCTTATGATATATAAGGACTCTTCAGTGGTGTCTTATATAGCGCATTTATCCTCATAGTTGCATTATAGTATACAAACGTCCGTAGGATATGAAGAAACCTTGTCGTTCAATATTTTAGCCTTTATAAGTAAAGACTTAGCACATTGAATACGTACAAGAATATAACCAGTAACTAAGCGGTTTTTTGTTGTAGGAGGCAGTCAAGTAATTCTACATTTCTTTCGGTTGAAGAGGGTATTAGCAAGCGTTGAAAGTTTCCCCGAGATACTGGAAAACTAGTAGATTAGTATCAAAGCCAAAAATAAGATAAGTAAGTGTTCCTGCTTATAAGTACACTTTGCCAAACTGTATCATTCCAGATCTCACCTTTACAAACATAAACATTAAAACAACATTCAGTTGAGAATGGAACTAGCACAACTACTCTAGGTGCTAAGTAACAATTGCGTTATGTGCTTAAGATTTCTATGAGATGATAGTTACGTTGCTTTGGCGGAATCAAGTATCACTTCATAGAAATAGAGAGGGAACAATCTATCTGTTTAACTTCAGTTCTAACTAAAACTAGCGCAAATAATGGTTTTCAATTATTTTCCCCTGTATCATTAAACTTAACATGCACTTTACTAATCAAAATCGCACGGACTGAAATTTGCAGTTGTTTACGCGCGTGCGCCATACTCTTATTGATTTCAAGTTTTTTGAAGTCAAGAAACCGTAAATGCTTTTGTTTTAGTCTTCTCAGGAATTTAATTCTTCAATCACATCTAAACGTTCCTTCGGTTATACGAAAAGCGTACGAGTAGCTCAGCCAATCAGATTGCAGCATTTGCATGAGTATATTAGTAGAATTCTATAAAATATATTAATTATCGTGTTTCAAAACACGTATGATAAAATATGGCTTTTAGATTGTGTGGTTAGATATCTGTTACGTATTGTATATGATATTTGAAAAATATTTTGTTTATACAAGCTTCTTATGAATGAGATTAAAAATAACTGCAAATTCTTTAGATTCTGACTGTTTAATTATGCTGTGGTTAAGTAATGTTACGTTTCCAGAATATTCTTACTGTTAATTAACATCGACCCTGCACCTTGGATATCCACATATTGTCTATGTACTATGTTATTTCCTGTCGCAAATCACGATACCGGTACCTGCCCTCAAAAGGTTTACGTATAAACCTTTAACGAAATCAATACCCAAAAACAGGCTCAATTAGGTACGCACCCCATTCTCGTCTCTGTCTATTACTACCTTCATAAGTAAAGGAAAAACAACATAGCTGGGAATGATATATTTAATAATAAGTACAAAGCATTAACAGTGCAATCAGTTTTTTATTCGAGATCTACTTTTTACAAATGACTATTTGATGTTTTTTGTTTTATGCAAAATTTATACAGTTGTATAAACTACTTCCAAAGCAGGACAAAAAATTGCGTGTTGGCATTTTGTGATCACTATTGTTTTGTTAGCAAAAAAGAAGCACAGTCTAATACGCTGTTTTCCTTGTAAAACAGCCACTTTGAAGAAGACCCCCACAGACTGATTACAATTAGGACTTCTTTCCATCCTCCGTAAAAGCCATGTTACCCGTCCCCGGTCCATTTCCTTGCATTCCGCGAAGCTCGGGCTTACTAGTAACAATACTCTGGAGTTCGTACGCAGTCTCTCCATCGTTGTCTGGTGTGTGATGCATCTCGATGAGGGCAATGTACAACAAAGCTCCCAGCACTCCACCTGACAGACAACCAACCACTGGTACCCAGGACCAGTTGTTCGCCTCGCTGTGAAGTACAAGTAAACCTGTATCAGTAGACCGATGGAATGAGGTTATCAGAAAAAAGATGGACGCGCGGGAATATTGTTAGGCATTCCGCCCGGGAAAAGCAACATTGCTCTTAAACAATTCTTCACAACTCTTAAAAATTGTACTGTAAGACGTTTGACGCGGCAGTTTAACCATAAGAGCCGATAGGACCAGGTTGGGTAACAGCAGTTCAAATGCGAGTTACAAAGGTTGTCGTTCCAGTGTCGAAAAAAGGTTTTGGAAACTTGACAAGTTTGAAAGTGGCCGTTTTGGTGGGAACTCTACGTGCGCACTCCGTTTGAGTCTGTGGAAGGCAATTTAGAGTCAATTTATGCTGCATAACCTGATTCACAACAGGTCACTCGCTCTCACTCTCTCTTCTTCCCTCTCACAACAAAGCTCATTTTTAAACATTGAACATCGGGCATTGTTGTAGATAAAATTAATCAAATACTTACGTGAACACTCCAAAGCCCCAACCAGCAACAGCAGTGAACAATCTGGGTCCCAGATCCCTAGCGGGGTTTATGGCGTAACCACAATTAAATCCAAAAGTGGCGCCAATGATAAACACGACGAGGCCAATCATGACCGGTACCACCCCCTGGTCGGGAGAATTGTTGTTCTTATCAATGATGGCGAAGACGCAGCCCACCAGCAGAGCCGTGCCAACCACCTAAAGTACAGTGATTAATTAACAGATCAAAATTAATATATTAAAATGATTTAACACTGGCTTTAAAAAAACGTTCAAACAAACTTTTTGATTAAAAAGAAAACAATAAAAAGATGTTTTGACTGAAAAGCTTCGATCGGTCTTCATCGCTTGTGAATGGAAAGTGTAACAATGGATTACATAACAAGTTCTCAAATACATTAAAAATTCATCACGTTAAAACAAAGGAAATCACAGCCGTGAAGGAGGTTTGGATACCTGGTCTAATTAGCATATATTTTGACGATTTTATTTCTCCGTTTGCTCCTTAGCTTTTGTTTCGATTGAGAAGATATATCAAACACTCGAGACAGTGTTTCATCAGCTATCCAAACCGTCGAATTTCGTTAAAAATACTCCGCTGCGCGTCGTATTTTCAACTCTCTTGTCAGTGTTTGGATATCCCGATGAAACACTGTCTCTCGTGTTTGATATATTACGTCCAAAATTATACTTAGTGTATGATTATAAACGGATTGCAAATTAATGAAATGAAACGTAAATAATTAATGTCAGGTATGTGCGCATACACTCTTTTTTTTTATAAGAATATATTTTATAAGAATATCGAGGCTGAAATTTGCGAAATTTTAAGAATATTTTAAGAATAAAGCCGAGGCTGAGATTTTGAAAAGGATAGATATAATTTTGTGTTGAAACATCTGTAAATACAACACAATTTTATGTTTTTAACTTAACCGCATAAAATTATTCCTTTCTATGAACGGCGAAACTAGCCAACAAAACGAAAAAAACTGCACTCGATGACACATGACAACGCGATTCAGATCTAGATACCAAACACTTGGAATTGATACCCCAATTAATTCTAAAACGGGAATGTCATAAGCTATAATTTAAGAATAATACAAGAATATTTTTTATTTGGAGGTCCCAGTGGAGGGGAGAGCTGTTTTTTAGCCACGGCTCGGAACACAGCAGAGGTGTCTTAATACTTGTCAAGGAAGGACTTGACTGTGAATTGAAGGTATGTAAACAGGACAAACTGGGTCGTTATGTTATTCTGAAGGGCCTTGTCCAAGGTCAACCTTTTATTTTCGTAAATATCTACGCTCCGAATAAGGTCAACGAGCAATGTGTTTTTTATGATGAAATTCATGATGAGTTAGCCAAAATGGAAGCTGATGCAGACCATCGGATAATAATTGGTGGTGACTTCAATGTTATTTTGGATCCTGATTTAGATGGATCGGGAGGGAAACCAAAATTAAAAGAATCCTGTAAAAACATAGAAAATTTGTGTTCCGTATTTGACTTGATAGACATTTGGAGAATCAGAAATCCAGGTGTTAGACGCTTCTCTTGGAGACAGAAAAATCCTGCAATTCAACGCCGCCTAGATTATTGGCTAATAAGTAATAGCATTCAAGAAGAGGTAGAAAAGGTTGACATTATCCCTGCCATTAGGTCTGATCACTCTGCCATTACGCTGCGTATCAATGGCATAGAAAACACGACTTACGGACCTTCGTATTGGAAATTTAATGCAAGTTTATTGGAAGACGAAGAATATATGAATAAGATTAACGAAAAAAGTCGGGAGTGGATAGAGGAAAATAGAGAATTACGGGATCCGAGAGTTCTTTGGGATTTCCTAAAGTATAAAATACGCTATGAAACGATCGTTTATAGTAAAAAGAAAGCTAAAGAACGGAGATCAGTGCTGGCCAGTTTAGAAGAAAGACTTAAAGAGTGTCAAGTAAAATGTGACGAAGATCCAACACCTGAAAATCTAAATGACTTGGAAATAATTCAGACCAAGTATGATCGCCATTATGATTATATTACCCAGGGAATAATTATAAGATCCAGAGTTAACTGGTACGAACAGGGGGAGAAAAGCAACAAGTATTTCTTAAACTTAGAAAACGCCAAAAAGAAAAAGAGTTCAATAAGGAAATTATCTTTGGATAATGATAAAGAAACAACAGAGCCAAAGCAAATAATGACTGAGATTCATAACTTCTATTCAAAACTTTATGATAAAGACTCCTATAACTTGGGTGAGAACTCAATTGCACAATTCCTTGACAAAACGAATACTAAGAAACTATCCAATGACCAAAAGGAGTTTTTAGATAAAAAGCTCACTAGATCCGAACTTTACCAAGCATTGAAAACGTTTCAAAGAAACAAAACACGGGGAAATGATGGGTTAACTGTGGAGTTTTATTTGGCGTTCTGGCCCTTTTTAGGGAAATATCTTGAAGATTCCCTAAATTTCGCCCACGAACACGGCCAACTTTCTACCTCTCAAAAACAGGCAATGATTACTTTGTTAGAAAAGAAAGATAAAGATAGAAGATTCATTAAAAATTGGCGACCTATTTCTTTAATTAATGTCGACGTTAAAATTGCATCTAAGGCGATTGCTAGAAGATTAGAAACAATTCTCCCGGAACTTATTCATCACAATCAAAATGGATTTGTCAAAGGAAGATCAGTTTTTGACGCAGTTAGAACGATTGACGATCTCCTTGAATTGGCGCAAATAACAAACAAGTCTGGTATACTTGTAGCAATAGACTTTGAAAAAGCTTTTGATTCTCTAGATCACACGTATCTGTTAAAGGTGCTGGAGAAACTTAACTTTGGGACATATTTTTTACAATGGATTAAGACCTTCTATACAAACATATCAAGCTGCGTTTTGAACAATGGATTTACCACTGATCTCTTTCAAGTGCGGCGTGGTGTGCGGCAAGGTGACCCGTTATCGCCTTTATTGTTTATTCTAGCTATTGAAATACTAGCAACCCAAATCAGACGAGACGATAACATTCATGGAGTCATGGTCAAAAACGAGGAAATTAAATTAACATTATTTGCCGATGACATGACCTGTTTTTTAAATCATATAAATTCGTATTTACAACTATGTAGATTGCTGGAAGACTTCTATAAATACTCTGGCCTTCGGGTCAACAACGACAAAACTGAAATCTTCGCAATCGGTTCTTTTAAACTCGCACAACGCGACTTAATTCACAACGTGCGAACGTCAATTAAGATATTAGGTACGTTTTTTGATTACCATAAACCGTCACGGAACAAAGCCAACTTTGAATCAATTTTCAAGTCCATTCAAAGGACCCTCAATATGTGGAAGTGGAGAGGCCTCACTTTACTGGGAAAAGTTCAAATAGTAAAGACTTTTATCATACCAAAGTTTCTGAGTAAAGCAGCATTAATATCGGTATCAAATGATCTAATTAAGGAGATAAATAAATTGATTTACGGCTTCATTTGGAAAGGTAATGATAAAATCAAAAGATCTGCACTTATCAACAACATTGAAAATGGGGGACTTAAAATGCTTGACATAAAGTCCATGATCTCAGCACAAAGAGTCATGGCTTTAAAGAAATATTTCGCAGATGGTAACAGCTCCTGGAAAACTATTTTAGATGAATTTCTTTGTAACGTTGGAGGAAAATTCATTCTTTTTTGTGACTTCGACACCCGTAAACTCCCAGCTTATATTCCAGCTGCATGCATGGTCGGAAATGAAGAATCAAAATGTGGTTTCCTATGAGGATGTTATCGACCAAATCATTTGGAATAATAAAAATATTGTTGTTGACAAACAATCGCTTTTTGAAAAACATCTGTTTTATCAGGGAATTGTTAAAATTGGGGACTTGCTTTCTAACACTGGAAAATTTCTTCAAAGTTCGAAGGTATTGACAGCTAATTTATCCCTAACCCAATATTTTAAGCTAATAGGTGTTGTGGATGCTATTCCTATTCAATGGAGACTTATTATAAAACAGTCACAAACAAGTCAACATTTCTATTCACCATTCCTCGGAGACAAAATATATATTGAATTGGATGAAACTGAAATCGATTTATCCAAAGTAACATCAAAACTACTGTATAACAAATTTAAAATTAAAAAGCAAACGGCTTCTTCTGCTCAAAACAAGTTGAAAAACAAATATCCCCAACTTATGGTTGATTGGGAAAAAATATATTGTTTACCGTTTACCGTCACAGTAGAAACAAAAATCAGAGAGTTCCAATATAAAATATTGAACGATATCGTATACACCAATGATAAGTTGTTCCGCTTTAAAATTATTGAATCGCCTTTGTGCACGTTTTGTCAGAAAGAAGACGAATCTCTCGAGCATTTACTCTTTCATTGTACTATAACAAAAAACTTTTGGCTTGCATTCTCAACCTGGATTAGTAAACAGAACATATCCATAGAAACGTTAACACTAATTAATATTCTGTATGGCGTATTTAATGACAATGAGGACTTTGCTATTTTGAATCACTTAATACTGATTGCTAAATATTTCATTTATAAATGTAAATTGAACAAAATTAAACCAACATTAAGAGTTTTTTTTGAAAAGATCAAACTGGTTTGTCACATAGAAAGAAAAATAGCCAAAAGAAATGACCGGCTCCATAAGCACTATGAAAAATGGGGCAAAATATTGCCTCTTCTTTAAGTAAGTATCAATTTAAAGTTTTCTTTTTTCAGCATGTGTCTTGTACTAGTATCTCTTTATTTATTTTCTTTACTTTTCTCTTTTTGTTTTTAGTGTATTTATTGTAGTGTTTAACTATTACTGTATTTCTTATCTATTTATTTAAATATTTATTTATTGATTCATGCATTTATTTATTTAGTTATTTGTTTATTTGTTTAGTGTTAGTGCGTTTAACAAAAATGTTTTGTACAGTAACTGTAATTGTCAATGTCAAAATGAAGAAATAAAAATAAAATTGTTAAAATAAAAAAAAATAAAAAAAATAAAAAGAATATTTTCAGCCTAAAATCGGCAGAAAAATAAGAATATTCAGCCTGGGCCGGAAAAACAACATTCTTATAAAAAAAAAAAAGGGTGTAGTCATTCACTGTGTTCTTGTCTCTTTGGGAACACCATGCTTCCAGAAAAATGTCTTTTGTGTTAATCGTCCGTTCTGTCGGTGATTTCAATATTATCGAAATCTATACCGTGATTATGTTGATAAATATGTTGTGTAATCTTTGTATTGGCGTTAAAAAATACGAACTGCTCTTTTGTCACAGCCCATGAAGATGCCCGATATCCCCAAATTTTTTTAAGCTTAAAACGTTCTCTTTTATAAAGAATTCGAGATTTTAGATAAGCCATTGAGCAGCCGAAAC
Organism: Platygyra sinensis; assembly: GCA_019787425.1. Lineage (NCBI taxonomy): Eukaryota > Metazoa > Cnidaria > Anthozoa > Scleractinia > Merulinidae > Platygyra > Platygyra sinensis. The sequence continues at coordinate 44,630 of JAHPZR010002638.1, forward strand.
TTACGTACTACTGGGGTACAAGACAGAGATCCATGATCGTAATTTTCGCACAAAAATTAGAATCAAACATAAACGATATGAACCAAACAAATCTCTGTAAAGATAGGTCATCAGGATATAACTTTGCAGCCCAAATCCTAGCCTCTTTCAGGCGTTCAGTTAGTCAGGGCGCAGCGCCACGGAAAACAGCGCGCGAAAAAATAAACAAAGCGCTTTGAGAGGAAGCAGTGTTCGCTTCCTCTCACCGCGTTTTTTTTATTTTTCGGCGCGCTGTTTTTCGCTCTGAGCACCAACCAACTGAACGCCTGAAATAGGTTCCCCAAATCCCAGATATATCTCTGGCCGGGTACGGAGATAAAGTCACAGCCATTTTGCAGTTAATACTGATCTCCTAGATTCTGAAGGACTTTCGCTTTAGTCTCGCCTAACCTTACATTACATTGATTTCCAACTTTCTAGATAACGCTTTGATATTTCAACTCTGCCAGCGACATTCACGGTAACTCATAACATCACAGTTGCGCAAAGGAGAAGGGGTAGGGTAAATTGAACCCCTCCTTAGTCAGTTCACACTTAATAGATTGTCTTTGGCCTGCTCTACAAGATGGAATACGTATTTATTGCAAAAGCTAACAATTCACCTGGTCTACAAAGCCATTCCAGATTGATAAGTAGGGTTGAGGGTATGTAGCCCAGATTCCCGCTGTGCCATTTGGGTGCAATATCTGTCGGACGCCTCCATCAAAAGCATTCAGGGCATCTGTAAGGTCACAATTGTCCTTTACGAGTTCAACACAAAATACTCGAGATACATGGGGAATGTCAAGTTTATTCCTTAATTTAATTTATTATCATAAACTAACAGAGTTCTCAAGCTTGAATGAAGTCTCAATTTAGTATCATAAACAGTTAAACTGTATCAAAATAGTCTTCAGTGATCTCTCAACCTCTTCTTTTCTCTCATTCGATTTCCACCCCTTGAGTCTGGGGAATCTTTTCCTTTAAGCTGGTGACATGCTTTGGAGGAAATTAAACTAGACAACCAGGTAATATTTGTTTGTCGGAAACTCTTATTTCTCTACATGGGTATGTTCACCTTATTACACAGGTTTATGTGAAAGAAAGAAGGGGCAGTTGTATATCAGGGAATTGTTAGTGAGAATACTCTGGAGAAGATAACATTTTATATTTTATATGCACAATTCTTTACGTTATTTACAATTGCCCTATAAAGCATTCTTGGTAACTAAATAAGTTATGAAATGAAAAAGGTGTTGTGCAAGAGCAGGCAAAGCTGTAACTTTATTGTGTGACTATTTGCGTTACACCCACCGTAGTATACTGCATAAACACAAGCCGAAGCCACGAAGGCTCCCAGCATCTGTGCCGTCCAATATACGGGAACTTTTCTCCAGGGAATCCTCCTGACGACAGCAAAAGCTAATGTCACCGCGGGGTTCATGTGAGCGCCTGCAAAGAATCCAAACATTATCGATGAAACTTTGCATCTTCTAGGGTGATCCAATAAAAAGCATAATACTAGTAGTAATCAAAGATTATGAGAGTGCGTTCGACGCCGTATAAATGTTTATACAGATACCTTAAAAGATTTCCCTAGCTGACTCTCAACCTCTAAAAACCAACCTCTTTTCATCAACAACCGGGGTTTTACAGAACGATATTTCAGTGACAAAGTCCATGCCAGTCTGATTGAAGACTGCGTTGCGTGACGGCACCAGTTTCCGTAGACTCAAAGTTTAATAAGACTAAAAAATTTACATCAGCTTTCAAATTTCGTGCTAAATATTGTCACATTGACTTGTAATGTTTAAGCGCAAAAGCTAATTTGTAAAAGTATATTTTTTTCGAACATTACTCTAAGCAGGAAGCTCAAATATAACTGAGTAAACATTTGCAATCGTGTGTTCGTTGATCGCGTAAACAAACGCCGTGCGACTGATTCGAGTATTTCCCCTGGCTTGATTAACAAAGTACACAGTATTTACATTTCCGTTCCCTGGTTCAGGTTCACTCTTATGGATCTTTCCTTCAGAGTACTCCTCCACTGATTCCAAATAATATTCGACCGGATACTACTGACCTTTTCTGTCGCAATTGGAACTAAATCCACAAATGCAATCACATACAGCCCGGGGATTTAATACAGCTGTTTCCAGTGAACATCCCAAAGCCTTGGCGATCGTGTTCGTGAACATATAAAATAAACAAGCTCATCGTGAGCTCGAACGAACGTTTAAATAACATCATACTGGAAAGGACTATTGAATATAATACTACTCAGCCTCAAAATTCCACGGCGAAAGAATGAGATCGAGAGCACATCGAAAGAAGGACCAAAGTCTACATTGCCTGCACACGTGCTCACATGTTCGTCACATTAGTGTCTCACTTAGACCCTACGGTACCAGTTTACTGGCCGTGACATAGTTTTAACTATGTCACGGCATGACATGCCGTGACATGCCCCTGCAAAAATTAAGCGGGGTGGCCATTTTTGTGCCCTTACAGGAATGTGGATTTTCCAGCCTATAACCTTACGCAGGGCAACCAACTCTCCATAGTCACGCAACAAAATTAGGCTTGCGTTCCACTTCGTCGAACGCAATTAACGAAAAACAATGTAACTGGGAATTTTTGATGAAATTACTACTGGTTATAAGAAATGCAAGGTTTTTCGCTTTGGTTTCGTTTTATTCCTTCAGAGGAGGAGCATAGGAGTAAGCACGCTGAGAAGAATTTTGCTGTCTTTTCGAACTGGAGGGGGTCATCAGTGCTGATTTTTAAGACTGAACAGGTCGCACTTCCGCTGATCTGCAAATTAGTGGACCGTGAATAGATTATCCCAGCGTGAAGAGACACTGCTTGAGGGCAAAGTCACCCACACAACTGATACATACCTGAAACACCGCCAGCCCAGTAACAGCCGAGTGTGACTCCAATTCCCCAACCAAAATTGACCGAGAAGAAACTTCCAAACTTTGATCTACTAAGAACCATCTGAGCCACTGATCCTATTCCAAACATCTACAAAATGTAATAGCATTCCAGTTTTCACGTAGACAATAAAGGTAACTTCATACTATTTTTCTTTTCGTCCTCTACTTTGTCTCCATGAAACTGGATGCGACGCAGTTGGGTGCACATTTAGAGCCTTTGCGAAAAAGGCAATTTTGAGTTGAGCTCTGCTTATAAGAATTCCTAACGTCGACATTAAGGCGGGTTTCTATTCTGCCTGAAGCTTGCCTATCCTGCGCAATTTGATAACTATTGCACTGCTTGGGAATGAAAAATTAAAAAAAAATTAAAAGAAAGGGAAACACGGCACGGCCATTTATTCCAGAGATCTAGCTTCTTCACATGCGCAACATTTATCTTTATGTACTGTTTTTTTTTTCTGTGAGTCCGAATCAGCGTATGTAAGAAACAGCGAACGACCCTTCAAAAACTCCGCATTTGGCAAGATTTCCTCGTCTTATAGCTTTATGCGCTTCTCCCAGTAACGATTGTTTTCAAAAATCTGTCTGGCAGTCTCGATGTTTTGGAAAGATATTAGAAGTCTCGAAGTACAAAGTGTTCGTCTGTTTGTTTCTTTTTCTAAACAAGATCAGAATGTCTTGGAAAGCTCGAAATTAAAATGTATTCCTTTTAGGTGTTTAATTAGGTTGCTTTGAATAATTTCCCATTGGGATAATCAGGTCTTTATATATCACTCCTTGTGAATATCACAGTGAATATCACACCACTTGATCCGACCAGTTTACTTGAGGTTGTTTTTTCTTATTATAAATACCTTTGAGTGAAATGTCGTGTAAAATTCTCTTATATTTTCTTGTTTCTAGAATCATTCAAAGCACTCACCAGTAGAATGAAAGTGGAGGCAAACTCAGCCAAAGCTTCTCTCATCAACGCAGGCAAACGAAAGTGAACAGCCATGGTAAAGTGTCTTCACTGCACTGTACAGTGGAATAAAAAGAAAACCCAATTGAGTCTTGGTTATATAACAACGTATTTAATTTTGATTGAAAAATAAAACGTGTTCCCCCGTGCCAGAATAATTTTGGACTTGAGCCAAAGTCTTGCCTTGTTATGGCAACAGAAAGAAATCATGACATCCGTTACTGGACACCAAAATAACAATTGAAATACATCTTGCTGCCAAAACTGTCCTATCAGAGGCACGTATGTAAATTTGTTTGCCACTAAGCATTCAATAGCCGTGTTATTGTCAACTTATTTTTGTGGTTAAGAAGATCATTGAAGATAATAATGCTGTGAGCCGTTTAACACTGTAAATCCCGAGGATTTCTGACGCTCGATTGCACTGCGCCTCTCCTGCTGAGCAGTAAATCGCAAGCAGCCTGGGATTGTCCTCCTGATCCAATTACGTGAAATCTCATATTTCATCAAAACACACGGTCTTATCATATCCAAAGTCTTCCTTTAAAACCTCTTTGAAGATGATTTCTAATAGTAGTATTTCTTCAATCAGGTCAGCTTCAAAAACGGAGATGCGATTGCCACAATTCAGAACGCTTTCGTTGCTCTCTAATTACGCCAACCAAAGTTAATCCACAGAGACTTGAGCAAATATAACATAAGGGTTTAAATTTATGGCGGAACGATCAAAGAAAAGTGTGCAGTTGGGCTTGATCCTCCCTGGTTAAGTTCCCTCTCATGGCACTATGCACGCAGAGAAATCTTTTGCATTTTATTTCATGTTTACTCTACTCAGCTAGAACAGGGTTGGGACAAACAAAATTGATGCTTTATGCAGAAAGGAGTTGAACATCGATTTTTCGGTAAAGTAAAGTAAAATTTTATTTTTGCCAGTGTGGCCTATTTAGCATCATGAAAGATCTACGAATACGCGAACGAAGCGGAATTAACCATTTTTGGTCTAAACCTCAGTTGAAAGCTTTTCCTCAAGACGTGACTAGAAAACTCTATCCGAGATGCAGAAGGACACAAATTATAAATACTCTGTGGATAAGGAGATTAATAAAAGACGAATAAAGGACGAGAATAACATCAAGGTTTATAAGCAGATTAAAGAGTATGACATCAGTTTTTCAAGGTTTAACATTCTGGGCCTTGGGGCATCCAGTATAAGCGTTGAGCTTCTGAGCGGCTATTTTGCCATAAAATTCTAACTTAGATGAACGAAAGCCAATTTGTAAAACAAATAAATAAATGTAAATAACAGCCGGAGCTTAACTTGGAAGCCTATATTCGAACATACAGCATCGAGGACCTTTTTCACTGGCCCATATAAAAGAAAAAAATATTATATCAACAATCAGATCAATTCTCTCGGTGCATGGCATCCGTAATCGTAGAAGTTGTGAAATTC
>JAHPZR010002638.1:62500-73740 GCA_019787425.1 Platygyra sinensis
AAAAGTAAAAAAGCTTTCTTCTCCATTCTTTCTGCAAATTATTTTTCTCAGTCTTCTCAATTTGAACAGCGAAAAAAAAATTTTCGCATTTTTCTTAAAAATCCACCTACCATGATACCTTAATATGTCGGCTGGATTTCTTCAGCATTTAGATGTTTTTCACTTACAAATTATTCTTATTTTTAAAATCCGATTGTTTGTTATTCCTCCTATTCAACCGGTCGTTTATGAATGGCTAGTGTACTGTATGGTCACTTGTGAAGTGATTTTGGACCACGATGGTATCTTTCCTGCCTTCCAGTTTAATTCTTTTTTCCAAAAAGCGCAACGAAGTTTTGAAATTGTTAATTCTCGAAAGGCTTGCAACTGTTGTCCAATCAAGTTTATATCCCAAAGAGCCGCGATTTTTCTAGTTTCTCGCAGACCAATTATTTGTTTCAGTATTCAGATTCGGCAAATTGATCTTTTCGGTGACACTTTCCACTTCCTACAACGGATGTTCATTCTGTGAAGGTTATTTGGTTTTAAGCAATAAAGATGTATAACGTTACCGCAACTCAATTAACAAATTTTAATTGTTGCTCACGAAGTAAAACAAAAACAAATGCTGAAATTAATTCTGTTTGGACAAATGAGGGTGTGGTCAGCGTGGGGAAAAAGTTTCGCGGAAGCATTTGGACACTTCATCAGTTCGGACCGCTCAGATATTCCGAACGAAAATGCAATTATCGCAGCTTACTGTTATCGTAAAGAAAACAAGCCAAACTCATCTACTGCGCTACATTTGTACTTGGCTTGAATCATAATGCAATCACTTCAATTAATCGGCGATTGATTTATCCCAGTTTTAAGTAACAGGAAAGTAATTTGGTGAAGTCAATCAGCGGGATCAAATTTTTCCTCTCTCACGCAAATAACTCTTGAAACCCAAACAAACTTCTTATAGCCAAATTTATTGAAAAGCTGTAATTGTTCTCTTCATGGGAAAAATAACCCGCAAACACGTGTACACTATGCATTAGATCTTCTCTTAATAATCAGAACATCTATCAAATCATATAATCAGAGAGACACTGCAAACGCTCTAGCGCCTGACTTAGTGCGAATATGGCTGACGTCTCCGAACAAAATCTGACCTCAAACGAAGAAACCAACAATTTTTCAAACCATTAAGGAATGAGAGAAGTAACTATTATAATAAACATCATTATTAACGGAATCATTTGTCCCTCAACAGTTCTGTTCAACGCGTTGGTGATAATGGCCATAAAGAGAAGACCAGGACTCCAGACTAACACCAATATCTTGCTGGCCTGTTTGGCGGCAACGGACGTCTTCATTGGTCTCACAGCGCAGCCGTCGTATATTTTGTATGAAACACTCAGAGTTACTGGGTGAGAGCACCAAAAGCATTGCTGCAGATGTACACAACATTTTCCTTCGTTTCTGAGCATATGCTCGCTGCTGCATCTGGTGTTGGTTACCGGCGAGAGACTTATAGCGATCAAATTTACCATGCGCTACACCTACCTTGGAACAAAGCGAAACATGAAGCTGGCTGTTTTCACGCTTTGGGTATTTTTTTCCTTTGTGTGAAGCATTCCTTAGACTGATAACAGACGAAGCAGTGCTTGTAAAGTTGCGACTGAGGTTTTTAATAGCGTTTGTCGTGACTTCTTGCGTTCTTTTCATTTCGTCCGCGTACGGCATACTGTATCGGGAGACGCTTCGCCACCGGAAGATGATAAAAACCCAACAGCTACCCCAAGAAGAAGTGCAGAGATTTCTGAAAGAGAGCAAGGCGCTTAAGACAACTGTGTTTCTAGTTGGTGCTGTAGTATTATGCTTCGAACCGGCAATTTTCTATCTCCTTTTGGAAGTATCCGTGCAAAAACTCAACTCAGGCGAAAATTTTAACTTCTTGCAGTGGGTTCGCACATTTGTCATGCTCAACTCTTTTCTTAATCCATTGATTTACTGTTCGCGTCTAAAAGAAATGAGGTTTGCCTTTACAATTGCAACCAGAAGACGACCAGTCGCCGTGGGTCACTCAGACCAATGAAAAGAAAAGGCTTTAACTTCAGTGCAATCGTAATCATGTGAAATTAATAAACATAACACAACTTGTAAAATGATTGCCAAAAATGAAATTAAAAGAAATTCCACTGCCATCATAGCTTGTACAGTCTTGTTAAATATAATTTCTCATGTTTCAAACTTATCTTTTTTTTGCACAAGTTATTTAGTTTGACAATTCAACATAAGGCTAATGTTACGCTGTTTTTTTGGCCTTTTTTTCGTTTAGAGATGGGAAGAATTTTATACGGTTTAGTTTAACACGTTTTGTTGCAGTTATAAATATAATTTTCAACAGACAAAATTATATTTTGTTCAAAATTTCAGATTCAAACAAGTTTTTCTCTACATCTGTTAGCTGATTGTTTTAATTTGTTGGCAGTCCACAATCTCTTAAAGGAAACCTGAGATAAAGTTAATGGCTGGTTATTTTTCCTCTCTTGGCGAGGCACAGAGGAAAACACAAACATTAAAGTTGGACTGTGTGGGGGTTAGCTGGTAACCTACATAACAGCCCACTGGACTATGCCTAAATCTCGTTTTTTTTTTCAGGTGTGTTTCACTCCCAAGATTAACAATTTGACAAGACCCATTTGAGGAGTTTATTAGGTAAATTAGACACGGAGATAGAAGAATTGAATTAATTTATTACGCTTGTTGAACTACATATTTGGATAAGTAGGAAATGTAATGTAGCTTCTACTCTAAGTACTTTTAAGGCAATTGTCAAAGTGGAATTTTAAAACTGAGAAATATATAGCTATGAAGAACAACACCTTGAGAACTTAACTTTCAGGCTAGGTGGCAGCCGTATATAAAATTCATATCCGAAACTTAACTTATAGTATTCAGTCTTATTTTTTATTTAATTTTATTATAATATCAAGCCATGTAAAATTATTGATGTTACTATGTTAGGTGTTGTTAAGAATATGTGATTTCTTTTTTTTTTGAACCTCACAAGTTTATAATAAAAAGTGAAAAAGTGAAAAAAAGACCCATTTGAGGGTTTATATCTCTGATTGCCTGCTTGTACGTTGCACTGTTGTATATTACATTATTTCTTGCCTCATAAAGAAGAAAGTGAAGCTCTGAGATCTGATCAGCTTCATTTTCTAGGTTTTTACAAGAGAAAATGAGGTGGTTTTCAGTATTTCAGGATCCATAAAGAATAAATTTGAAGTCTTCAGCATTAGACTAAAGAATGATTGCTGAGTAGCCCAAGGATCCCGCAACACTCGAACATTTGGAATCTTTCAGTTCACCCGAGACAATGCATAATGCTCAAAGAACATTATGCGGGGATCGTTCTTTCGAAAGGAGTTGCCCCATCAATTCGTCGGGTAATTGGCCTTTCAATTCCCTTGACACTGAGAAACATAGGTAGAACTTCGGTGAATAGTTGTTAATTATTATATGGCTAGCTCCGTGAGCGGGCAAGATGAACCAGATCGAGAGCCGTGATTGGCAGCCGTGTGGGCAAGATGGAGCTATCATGCCCGCTTGGGACTACCCGCCGCGTCCCAGGAGGAAAGATTTCCTCGAAAGCCATATAAAAAATCTTTTATTGACCAAGCTTGTTCGGATCAAGATGGCTGGATATTGGCTAGGTTCTTTTTTTGCAAATTTATGGACCTCGACTCCGTCTCGGTCCATCAACACGCAAAAAAAGAACCTGGCCAATATCCAGCCATCTTGATCTCACGCTTGATCAATTACCCATATTTACTAAATTTTTTGCCAATAAGCAAAACCGATCATAAAGACCTGCTTATATTTATCCATGTTGCTATGGCAACGGTACATACGTCAGCTTTACTATCAAGAGACGAAGTCTATGTTGTTAACTTGCTTGGTGCCATTTTTGGCGACCAAAGTCTCATGGATTTTAGAGAAAAAGGTGTATGAAAAACAAGTATCACAAATTAAGCGACCTTAGGTGTTTGCCGATATTTTGGACTTTGGACTTGGGACGCAGGAGGCTTAGACGTTTATAGAATCAAAGATTCCAGTTATGAAGTTACCACCGAAAGGCCACAAGGCGCCAGCAAACCCAAGAGAGTTTTTTCGAGCTGTTCTACCAGAAAATGCGAGAAAATAGCAAGCTCCTGGTAAATGGGCCCTGAAAAAGGGTCTCGCAGGGGAAGACTGATAGTGCAGCATGAGCAGTTGAAGAATGTCTGAAGACAGTATCATGTTTCGTGATCAAATAAATTGTTACGTCTTTCTCGTTCCTTCTTGTTCAATTCTTGCACAAAAAAAATTAAAAAACACAGAAAAACATGTCATTGTTCTTCTCCAAAGCCTACATTTTTGTTTAAGCCTCATATTAAGAACAATGTTCAGGCTCGGTTTTGTTATCAATCGAAAGCGAATAATCTAATTGCATTGATAGAATCTACTAGTCGTTCAAAACTTTATCTTAATCCTCTTCACAGACACCTCGAATACTCAATGAAGCTGCCGTCATTTCCTCAACAAGGGCACACTGCTACACTACTCGCTATCTTTACAATAGAATACTACGAGAGTATGTAGCGTAGCCAATAAAAGAAAAAAATACGTGATATGACACTAGTAGATTTATTCTTAAACGCAGTAGAAATAGAAATCTTCACGACAGAATCTTTTTCACTTAAATGAATACAAGTTAAACTAAGAGTGAAGTAAAAAAGAACAAGAAAGGTGCCACTCCCGTTTTTCTAGATAGTTTAAAGGGGCATTGTCACGATATTTTGCAACTTTATAAAAAGCTAGAAGGTGCCTTCGCATCAATTGAATTCCAAAACTAATGATCTAGTTTTGTTATGGAAGGCTATTTGAAGGTACCGAAACTGTTTCCTGTCGCCTGTCGCTGCGGATGGCATGGATGGAAATGGATTGAAATTTGAAAAAATTGGCCAATTTTTTCAAGTTTTGATGCCATGTGTTCTAAAAATCCTCAAGAAATGTATTATGGTTAGCCCTCTCTGGTAAAATTCATTGGATATCTTCGTAGTAGCTTTACAGAAGCTTTTTGTTAATGATTAAAGCCTTAAGAGTGATTTTCTGAGAATGTCGAGAATCGGAAGACACCAGCCAAAAATCGATTTTTCTTTTATTTCGCCAGAACATACCTTTGGGTGAACTTATCAGTTCAAGGAAAAATAGTTTAAAGTTCCAACGATTTATTTTGCGGCCAAAATTTCAGAAAGTTCGAAATTTGCATATAATGGTGGTTTTCGCAACTTAAAATCTTCAAATTTCACGCTTCTTTACGAAAACTTCAGGGCCGTAAAAAAATCCTATGAAAACGAAGCTTGGCACCATTGGTATTTCATTCTTATACTTTAAAATCGTGTAGTAAGTTTCTTGAAGTTTTGTTTACAGCTTTTTAACGAAGGGTATTTGTACAGCCGCCATTTGTGTCACTTGGCAAGGAACAAATAAGGGCCAACTTCGACTAGGATAAATGGCCGCTGGTATATATCATTTGGTCAAAATATTTATATTTTAGAAAACCTTGGTTATTGGTTTTTTCACCAGAAAAGTTATAGCTCTGGGAATTAAAATGTTCCCCGTCAGTAAAATAAAATGTTACAGCATGTAAGCGAGTTCAACTTTATGCAAATCACGAGGCTGCGCTTTGGAAGTCAACGGTTTAAAACGGGAAACAACGACTCACTGTCATTTACGCTCCTTCTGCCGCTATAGAAATTATTTTAACTTCCCAGTGTCCTTTTGAGTTGTTCTTAAAATATTTCCAGCAACGCAGCGAGCATAAACGGCCATAAAATTCGACAAGGTCGACAATGTTTACATTTGCTGTCGCACACGCAGGTGTGGATCTTTTCATCGTATTGCTTAGTCGAGAGTCCTTTAAAAATATGAGAATACACACTTCAAAAGGAAACAAACCAGTCTCCCATATCTGTATAGTTGATGTCCACTTATGGGTAAATAACTTAGTCCCCGTTCACTGAATAAACAAGTCGAATGACCTTTGCGGTGTGAGAGGTCACATGTTAATGCCGTTATGTTACTTTCTCTCGGTTTCACATTACAAGGGTAACGCCGTATTTCACAAGGTAAAAAAAAGGTAAAAATCTGCAGGCGAGCCAACTGTGGACAACCAGGCCGGAGCTTATCCCGGTTTCTGTAGCATGAAGCGACTGGGAGTATTTCTACTCTGCCCTGGATGGGATGCTAGTCCATCGCAGGGTTACCCCAGGCATTGAATTCGCCGGTACCCATTTATACACCTAAGTGGAGAGAGGCACCTCGAGAGTACTCATTTCACATGGCATTTGGTTTTATTTGAAATGGTCTCAAATATATTTTATTTAGGGAGCAAAAACAACAAATGATTAAATCACAAAATTAAGGCGGCACAGCACAGTTTTTTTTTCCTTTCACAAGATGAATAAATCTGCAAGCATTGGCGCATTTTCAAATGAAAGCCGGGGCGGATCCAGACCATGAGCTAAGAGGGGGAGTAAGGAGGGAGGGGGTTGATTTACTTGCCCTGCTGCTGTAAGACTCCAAATACACTCTTTTTTTATGAGAATATATTGTATAAGAATATCCAGGCTGAAATTTGCGAAGTTTTAAGAATATTTTAGGAATAAAGCCGGGCTTAGATTTTGAAAAGGATAGATATAATTTTGTGTTGAAACATCTGTAAATACAATACAATCCATTTCCTATCCCGGGCATATTATAGGAGACATTTCTTCTCATTTAATTACTGTAAAACCTTACAATCACATCTCTTGAGTATTAAGTTTGATATTTGCTTGCGTTGTTTAACGCATCAAAAAGAAAGTTTTAGACATGTATTATTAACTTGTTGAAGTTGCACTCTCAATAGTTTTCTAATTTTCTTTTTAATACATATCAAACACATTCATTTCCTTATTAATTATTGCAATATCTGTCAAGAGCAGCATTGCAAGATATGCTGTAAACAGTAAATTTGAAATTTTGTGTAAAAAAGTAAACAAACATTTATTACATGATCCTCAGTTAATGCTAATATGGCTTTTTCACAGCATAGATATTTTTACTTCGGCGTGGGTGGCACTTCTAATTCCCTTTTTCCTTTACCTACTTTCTCTTCTCCAATATATCCCTGTTCGTACGCTTGTACCTCTCATACAAATGCAGATTGCATGCTACTTTCGGGAGTATTAGCTCTCATGACTTTTGAAATTACTTTTCTTGGGGGTGGGGTGAGGTGGATTATCGCTACTTCTAAAACCTAATATAATAGCGAAATTGAGCGTCAAGTGGATGACTGAAATGACTAAAACAAATGCTGTGCCCTTTTAGTTACCAAAGATTGGTGATATATGAGCAGCGAAAGCAAAGCGTAATTTTTCGTGTGAGATTTGCGTTTTCAGCTTGCTCCTTTTGTGCCTCTAATCGCTCAAGCACGCTCGAATATCGATTCGAGCTAAATGGAAGACAGCATGAGAAGTTTTGAAATGGCATTCAGGAAAACTGGAGCCCTACCTGCTCTGGCTATATCAGCAGTCGGTGACTGAATTTGCATTTCCTGTTTCAAACCGTTAACTTCCAAGAGCAGCCTCGTGATTTGCATAAAGTTGAACTCGCTTACATGCTGTGACATTTTATTTTACTGATGGGGAACATTTTAATTCCCAGAGCTATAACTTTTCTGGTGAAAAAACCAATAACCAAGGTTTTCTAAAATATAAATATTTTGACCAAATGATATATACCAGCGGCCATTTATCCTAGTCGAGGTTGACCCTTATTTGTTCCTTGCCAAGTGACACAAATGGCGGCTGTACAAATACCCTTCGTTAAAAAGCTGTAAACAAACTTCAAGAAACTCACTACACGATTTTAAAGTATAAGAATGAAATACCAATTGTGCCAAGTTTCGTTTTCATAGGATTTTTTTACGCCCCTGATGTTTTCGTAAAGAAGCGTGAAATTTGAAGATTTTAAGTTGCGAAAGCCGCCATTAAATGCAAATTTCGAACTTTCTTAAATTTTGGCCGCAAAATAAATCGTTGGAACTTTAAACTATTTTTCCTTGAATAAGTTCACCCAAAGGTATGTTCTGGCGAAATAAAAGAAAAATCGATTTTTCGCCGGTGTCTTCCGATTCTCGACATTCTCAGAAAGTCACTCTTAAAGTAATGATTTTAGCACAGAATTGACCTAAAACAGCAAAATCCTCGTGACACTGCCCCTTTAATGAAGCCAATTAATGAGAGAGAGGATGTTCTTGCCTAGATGAGCTTGCATTGGAGGCTCTTTGCATTAAAGAGTTGTTAATTATAGAATTCACTGAGAAAGCTGCATCATTTACTTCGTTTCAAAAAGGGCTTTTTTGATAATCTGTTTTTACCAAGAACAATTTCAAAATCATTTTATACAGTTTAATGAATATTAGTATATACTAAAACAGTGGATAGTGTTAAACGCGCGCGCTGATTGGCTCGTCAAACTCCGGATATCCTGTGCTATTTACCTCCGAGCAACTCAAGAGAAAATGGCGTCCCGGTTTGCAGCCGTGACAAGTGAAGAAATCATCCAAATTAATTTTTGTGGTGTGTATTATCTCACTGTTTTAGTATATACTAAAACACTATTCACCTCAGTGTCGGTGGCTACCGTTGGATATTTACCTCGCCGCTTCCGCCGTAAATATCCACCGCTAGCCACCTCCACTCCGGTGAATAGCTGTTAATTATCCATACACCAACTCTTCTAAGCTTGTAGTTTATTTTTTATGTAGTTAATTTAACTACGCGGTGGAAATGTTTTAATTGTTTTATCTCCTTGTAATTTTGTTATTTAGAGAGTTCACAAGTTAACTAGCTTATTGTTTCGAGCCACCCTCTCAAACTAAAGATTTAATTAACTAACTCCACTAACTTACCCTGCCAAACTCTCCCAAACTCACTAAATAAGTAGGTATGCATACTTATACTTTGAGGCAACAACTGTAAGCAAGTTCTCGAAACAGTTCTTGATTTACGTAACCTGGTTTCTAAGCCTCCTTCGACTCGTCCTCATCTCGGCCCTCATCCACGTTGTTCTTAAATCTACTCGAGTGCTAAAAGCCAGAAAGCAGGGCTTCACTTGGAACCCAGGTCCTGAACCCAGGCTATTTGGCCGGTCGCACGAAACGGTCCATACTACATAAAATTAGTTCTATAGTCCTTTATAGTTCACCACTAAATTTTCTCCGATTCTTATTGGTTTAAATCGATCAAGTGACGCCGCATAGTGAACTTCAACAGAAACACTATTGTTTAAATAGTTCCTAGCCGCTAAATATGTGTAAATGACATCCTAAGTGAAAAAAAGAGTACACAACAAAAACAACTGATTAAGGCCATCCAAAATTTTTCCCTACAACTTGATAAAATTCTTCGTTGGATGGCCTGTAGAAGTCACGAAGCAACGTTACCACATCTTCATTAACAGTGGGATGAGGTCGTCCCTTGGTTTCCGACAAGCACCCGGCCGCACCTTTGTCATCGCCCTCTTGAGAGGACTGGTGCTAAACAAGGGAAACCCTTTGTTTCATTAAAGTAGTACAATTTTCGTCGATAAACGGCTCCAGGCCCAAAAAACTTCTCAACGGCTTTCATCTCATGGACGGGGTTTTTTAACCAGCCTCTTCGCCGTTAACGAAGTGAATTTGCTTAAGGGGGAAATATTCCAACCATCTTTTCAAGTGATTACGCGTACAAACCAGTGGTTATTATCGTACTCGAGGCTCGAAGAACACGATGCTAGTAGAATCTTCGGTTACGTATTCCTCAAAGGGTCTCAGGTTGTACCATGCTTTTTGTCAGACAACTGCTGCATAATCCTGAAATCGCACGCACTGTTGGATCGCGCACTATACCACCAACAGCTTAACAGAAGAGGACATTTGTGAAACAAGGTGTGGGGGCGTCATCTGTCTACAAAATAGGCAGTGCGTTTTCTCGACTGTGATTTGGTTTCTCAAAGCACAGCGGCATTTGTTTTTTGTACTCAGCTCCAGCCCCAGACGATAGTTCTCCTGGCGGTCAAAGAAGTGCAACTCTCTATAAACATGCTCTTACGCTGGGTGACGCGATAGAGAATTGATCAGCGCCCTTGTTCCTCTCTTTCCTCATACCGATGATAAGTGCATTCGGAAGACGTTGCTGCCATTCGTTTTCCGTGTCGGCCAATGTAGATTATGTCCTTGCTTTGCGTCGAGGAGAGATAACAAGTCGAAGCTCTGTTCTAGTCTCGGCGAACGAGAAAACCGTCTCTTAAATCTTCAGACTTCGGCTCATTGTGAAAAATGCAGATTAAAATTGCGAGGCATGAATTGAAAAATGCTCACACAACAAAATAAAATCTCCTTCTGATCATTCTTGATAGTCCGCATCAGGAATTAATAAGCAAGCTTTACTTATTTGTAAGCTTGGCGACTATTCTATGGACTGGTGGAAATTAATGAAGGGTAGGACGAAACCTTGATCTTTATTTGATCCAACTTCGACGTCGCCGACCAATCTATGACGAAACAAAACCTTAGTTTCTTAAACACTGTGATAATATTCCATTGTAAACGGGAAATACAACATACTTCAAAACGGCCACTAATATTCTGAAACATTTAATTATTTTCTACCCGGGTAGAATGATTTAAAATTTTCGAGCAACAAACTGGCTATAGCTTAGATATTGCTTGAGACGTTCGTTAATTCCAAAACACGTCGTCATTATTAAGACTGAATCAGTGAGTGTTTCAAATTCTAGGTCTTTAGAGGGACTCAGTGAAATGTCTTAAAATAAAGCGTGATGCGTTATTCTGGACCATTTACGTGATAAAATTGCGGACGCTGGAAGATAGATCCATTAACAAAGAAGTAAAATATACGCAATTTTCTAAAGTGTTCGAAATTTACTTTTCTTCGTTTATCTTTCTGTCTTACATCTTTCGCCTTAAGACAAGTACCAGCATTGCATGTGATAGGTGCAAGAGCATCTAAGATCATGTGAGGATACTTGGTGTAAGGTTACGATAAATTACTGACGCTAAAATTCCCCTACCTTCAGATGCCAACTACATGTATCGATGTTCTTAGACTAGCCACTCCAAATTCATATGCTAAAGGCAATACCTTGTGTTCAACTGACACATACAGTGTAACTAGCTT
>JAHPZR010002639.1:0-38361 GCA_019787425.1 Platygyra sinensis
TAGGAAAATACAAATAAATCCATTTTCTATAGAGAACGAAATATGTATATGCACTGTATATAGTATTAATAATATAATAATAACAACAATGGTCTTTATTTCCAACGATAAAAGAACATATCTTTTGTTACATTATACACTCAATAAAAACTTCCCTAAAAATTAAACTACTACGTAGAACTGAACTACATTATTTTGTGTTTAAAAATCAATCTCTTTACATAAGATGTCAAGAAAAGCTGCAGTGTGGTAGAATACGGTGGAACTGAGATATTATGAGAAGAAAACTCAAGACATATAACGGATTGAAGGGCGCCCTTCCATCTTATTCTTTCCCCTTTTCTATCCGACCCTATCCCTTCCCTCCCCCTCTCGGAAATTTCACCTCCCATCCTGCATGCTGAAGCTGGGTCTGTTGCATTGCATTCCAAACTGAATTCAGTAAATGTTCTGGGACAATGATGACTGTCGGACACGCAATGCTAAAGAACGTCTGCGTCTGCGTCATTATTTGAGCGTCAATCGTTCATGACGTTCATTTTATGTTTTGAACCATAAAATCCGTAGCACATTGACCTTATCCATAGAGAACTGCCAAAAATATAACAGCAAGAAATATCTGGGAGATTGCTAAAATAATCCATTTATTGTAGTCTGGATGTCTTTGTGTTTGCACGTGAAAATCAAAAGTCAGCTAAATGCTTTGCCAAAGAAAAGACGAAAACTGTCATCAGATGTGAACATCTGCTGCAGGCTCTAATCGTGAACTATTGCCATGAAAATTAGTCTTGCACGAACAAAAAAAACGAAGTAAGGAATTCTTTAAGCGATGAAAGTTGATCATTATAATGTCAGTGCCTACTCCGTGATGATGTGATGGTGATAAAAGAGATTTTCTGAGTTGTAAATTGCCTGTTTTTTTTCCCGTGAATATCGAATGGCTAGATTTTTTTTCCTCGTCAAAATCGTGATTTCGCTAGTAGCCGTGTAGCCTGCAATTTTCTGTGAAATAAGAAAGGTCAAGAACTAAATTTTTTGCCGTAAACCTGTTTTGATTATGTTGTGTGCTATTCTCGACACTTCTCATTACGTAATAAACATGGCATGTCTCAGTGAAATTCATTCGATCCTTCTGGTCCTTCTGAATTTTTCTTTGGTGGAAATAAGGAGCACCGGCAAGAATGACTCTAGATATGTTTGAACAAAGCTGTTCTTTGGACATTGAGTTTTAAAATCTCAGTCATGAAATTGTAAGTTTTACTGAAAAGTTTTCCTCTTTTAGTTATGACACGTGAAAGGCCCATTTTTATTTTCTGTGAATAGTGAAAGGACCTTTTTTATTTTTTGTGAAACATGATCTACATCCCTTTTTACCACCCTCTGATGTTGTCAATAAAGGAAAGTTAACAAGTGAGTTCTCTCTCATATCAGACCCCGGGATTCCCGAGACTCTGAGGTATCCGCTCCGTCTGCATATTTAGTTGACCTTAGTGCGCTGTTCTTGAAGTGTATTTTGCTTTCAGCGGTGTTCAAAGGATCTTTTAAGAGTGCAACTGACTGCTGTCTGAGTGTTTTGGAGATAGAAACAAAACCCACTGCGCCGAGGTTAGTCCAGCCACTAGGTATGTCGAAAATAATATCACTTCATTTGTCTTACAATCGGCTGACATGGCAATCGGTATATATACGGGACAAACGTGTTCTGTCCCGGGAAAATGTACTTGACAGTGCGTGAACTCGTTTTGTTGCGTGTTCCTGAGGAAAACAAAATTGTCGGACACTTAAAGGAATAGACGCCGCCTTCAACCAGTATCAAATTGTCGCTTTGAAATAAACGGTAAAGTAAATAGATAAGATTTCAGCCTTGGAATATGTTCGCAGCATGACCTTAAAGTTGTATTAATTCTCTACCGTCTTTTTATGATTTTCCCTTGCTACATCCACTGGTCAAATAATGTTTTTTTTTTTTCAAGAAAGGCCGAAGTTGGTGGGCAATTGAGGTAATAGTCCGTCAGACCTTTCGTCCAATAGTCCAGGCCGGTTTAAAAGTCTGGATGTCGACAATGCAATCATCTGTCTCATCTAATGTCAAGACAAACCTGTCATAAAGGGTTAAAAACCGGTAAAGCCAAAGCAAACATTCAGTTACAGCCGAGAGCTTAGAGCGGTGGGAGAGTTTTATTTTTTCCGTGGTGCTTTTAATCTCAAACCATCTGAGGGTAGGTTAATTTTTTATACTTGAATAGTTTTTGCTAGCTTTTCGTGAACGACCAAACTGAAATTCATCAGGTTCATTTGCCTAAGAGCACTCAGTGCAAAATACGTAGAAAGAAAGGCATTCGGAAGTATAGGGGTCATTATTAGCTAACCTGGAGCAAACGCCGGAGGAATCGCGCGCAAGATCACGTTTAGAAAAAGTTTAAATTAGTGTTAAGTGTCGGAATTGTGCGCAAACCATGCGCCTCAGAGAAAACTCTCTTGATTATCTTCTTACACCGCGTCTTACCGGGTGTTAACAAGACTTCAATATGTGATCTGTGAGCTGGTTTAGTCCGACACGCATTCCTCGCCAAAGAAAAAAACGTTTGCGGTAATAAGTTTATGGATGACAATACTTGCGAAACAAAACGAATTAGAATCAAATGGACTTTGTAAACCGGTTACCACGAAAAATCAATATTGAGATACAAAATTACCAACTTTCTGTCACCTTGGACATCATGGATTCTGCAGCCATGTAGATTTTACATTTCCGTGTGACAGACGGTTCCTTCATTGGCTTTCTTCCAAGCGTAGGTCACACCAATTCTCGTGTTGCTTGCCTTCGGTGCACACTTTGCGTCACTACGTTCTTGTGTTGATGTTTTATCTGGCCTAAAATACGTCCATTTTGAGAGAACAAACAACAGCTGGATTAGATGAAATTGTGCTGTTCAAAGCGAGCCAGCCAAAAGGAATGTATGGCACAATCCAATAGAGAAATAATTGGACCCTTGTCAGCATGCGACGGCGGCCGATGCAGAAGCATTTGGTTTAATCGTTGTTTTAGTTTCTAGAATTTCAATGTCGATATGTTGAAGACAGAAGTCCATGTAATTACGATGAGATTATGATGACAGAAAAAAATAAAGCTGGACAAATCTCACTGACCGGTGACACTACCGGGTAGTACATAAGAATGGGCTCCCCAGCACTTAATGAACATAATCGTGCTGTTTGTATCGATAGCCTCGTTTTCATCGTTTTAAACACATTGACGATAGCTGAATACTACTAAAACCACTAGCTCATTGTTGCGTTACTGACGCATTTGAACAAGACATAACATTATCTCTTGAGTTGACTGAAGGACGCGTCACGGTACTCGCGACACTGAGGTACGTCGTTTTGCTCAGGCTTCTTGTTCCCGGGCTTCTTGTTCAGCGTAATCCGTATCAGACTTGTCGATAGTCTTAACACCATTGTTCCGTTTCTCAAGTAAAACATTTTTGTTACAATACGACCGCCAGGAAACCAGAACATGTTCGGTGAGATGCGACAGCTATAAATTAAACTTTCGCTGTACATGTGATGCGCCAACATGGGCGGCCAAGTGGTCGCAGTGTTAGTGTGACGACAAACTCGAGTCTTAATCTGTAGCCCCTGTCAAGTTACCTGTTATTGAGTTATTAGATTGGTAAACAAGTTGGAAAAACTGTTGACTCATGTCTTGTCCATTCCATCTTGCCAGATTAATAAAGTTTCTTAATCCGACTTCCCTCAACTGACCGGCATTCATTTAGCACTGTCCCAATCGAGTTTGCTCGCACTTAGTTTTACGTTCGACGTATCGATTACTGTCGAACATAAAGAATGATGAGTAGGGATGGATCACGCTTATAAAACAAATGAGGTCGGTTTTCTATGAAGCTATGTCTTAAGGCAAGAAACATCAGAGAACAAGTACGGACTACAAGAATAACGAATGTAATAATAAATAATAATGATAATAATAATAATGATAGTAATAAATGGTAAATGTAGTGCAGTACTCCGCAGTTGCGAGAAATTCAATTGTGTTGTGAATAACACTGGCTAAGAAAGGAGAGGCTTAGTAAGTCGAAAAGATGTACTTCAAAGTAAGAGCGCGCGTTTTCGCGTTTGTCTGGCTAACTGTCGATTGCCTTAAATTCGCCAATTCGGCTGTTTTAGACGGAATATGTTGCTGTCTTCTGTATGTTTTTTATGTATGTACTGCGAAGGCTTTCAGTAGAAGGACCAATGGCCGTGTATGCTTGGGTGAAACTATAAGACTGGTTATTTGGGGTCAGTCTAGAGATTATCAAGGAACACAGATCTTAATAACCCCTTAACTCAAGTAAACGGGAGGTCCGGTGAGTTTTACGGAACGTTTAAAGCTAAGGGAGCCACTTCTCCGTGTAGAATCTCGATCGTTTCTCGGGCGTGGCTCCTATTTGTTTTTGTTCTCAGAAAGTGGTTAGTGAGTATAGGCAATCAAGCAGGTAGTGGTGAGTCAACCTTTCAAAGGTCCCTGGATTGAATCCGCATTGTTGTATTTCTTCGCTACAGATTAACTCACACTTTAACATGGCTGTTCGTTTTCGTTTGCCTGCCTTAATGAGAGAAGCTGCGGCTGAGTTTGCTGCCACCTTCATTTTATTGGTGAGTGAAATTGGATTTCTTATTTATGGTGGAGAGTCCACATCACAACACTGTATTCACTCGTACATTTAAAGTTTTATAAAATGTATATAAACAGGAGGGTAAGGATGACGTAGTGGTCTTAGCGTTCGCATGCCACCAATGTGGCTCGGGTTAGATTCCGGCCTGGTGCCATGTGCGAGTTGAGTTTGTTGTTGGTTCTCGTCCTTGCTCTGAGGAGATTTTTCTTTGGATTCTCCGGATTTCTTCCCTCTACATTAACGCACATTCCAAGTTCCAATTTCACTAGGACACAGCACCCGTATGAAAACCATCTAAGGCTGACGACCACTGATGTGACTTCCTCTCGAGATATATATTGTAAACTTATTTCCATTTTATTTAGTTTAGAAAGACAGGGAAAATGAGTCTGGAGAATGAAGTAACAAGAAAGTTTTCTAGTTAGTCCGCCAGTTATTGTAATGTTTTTTTAGAGAGGAGATTTGTACAATGCAGTGGAGAAAATCAAAATAGGTTTCCAGAATGTTGCTCAGATCGTAAATGAAATTTCAGTTGTTTAGAGAGGCAGTGAAAGCATTGAGATCTTTAAGGGCATTAGGGCATTGGGGAGAAGGCATTGGGGAATTGGGGATATTACCTCAGAAAACAGTGTGTAAGCTATTGGTTTGTTCCAGCATTGATACGTACTTTTGATATGGAAAGATTTTTGTCTAGATGCATAGCCGATATTGCATCCATGTACTTTACTGGAGCATTGAAAGAAATCTTGAAACAAGCTTGATAGGGCACCTTTCCGTCGAAGATGCATGAATAACAAGGTGCATATTGACAGACAAGACTAGAAGGATATCATTTACGAGCCATAATTTTCTGTTACGTTATTTTGTAGACTTTTGGAGTGGGCTCAGTGGCTCAGATGGTTCTTAGTAACCAGAACTTTGGAACTTTCTTCTCGGTCAACTTCGGTTGGGGAATTGGAGTCACACTTGGTTGTTATTGGGCAGGAGGAATCTCAGGTAAGCTAAGAGCAACGAAAATGCAGTACTAGGCATAAAAGACTGATTTTATTTAAACTGTCTTGCACCCAATGTGATGACAAAATTACCTTAGACTTGAAACATTTTTGCACAAAGGGAACCTGCAGACAGTCCTTTTATTATTCAAATACAGTCTATCGGGATCGTTTATTGACGACATGGACCATGGCAAAATCTCTACAAAATAGTATGAGGTGGAATCATATTTCAGTAAATATCGCAAGACGTATTTAGTCTTACAAATGCACGCTAAACGTCCAATTGACAAACAGCCAAAAGTGTTCAAATTCCTTCGTGACTTCTGCTCTAAACATTTCTGCTGGTACATGATGGAACTTGAGGGCAGGGTTGTTCGGAAGCCGATTAAAATAATGCAGAATTAAGATTCTCTTCTGTGAACTAATTCTGTATTATTGTTCGTGATGAGCTAAAAACAGCAATGCTTAAGACAATAACGAGCAGAAAATACTTTTAATTACTTGTAAAACATCTTGGATTTGAAGAGGAGCTAATCCTGTCTTTAACTTCGTCTTTGAGAAACCTCTGACTTTGTTTACTTATTGTTTTTTCCGAAGTAGATTTCTTTTATTGTAAATATCATACTTTGCAGGCGCTCACATGAACCCCGCAGTGACGTTGGCATTTGCTGTCGTGAGAAGACTTCCTTGGATTAAAGTTCCCGTATATTGGGCAGCACAAATGCTAGGAGCATTCGTGGCTTCTGCTTGTGTCTATGGAGTTTACTATGGTAAGTTGCATCCATGCTAAGTCCATGCTAACGACTCTTATTTTCCCACTCTGCACACCGTGTAATCGTAAACTATTCTACTGCGAAATGTTTATTTTTACTAATGGTGTCCACGGTGTTGGAGAATATTTGGACTGGTGTTATTGTGAACGTTCCTGTTCACTTTAGTTGGAAACTTATTCGACCAGCTCACTATATGCTGGTTGAATAGTTGCCAACTTAAGTGAACATACTTAGAGACGAGATTAGCTTAACTTTACGAGATAACAACAGATTTTTGTTCTGGAAACAACATGGTTTTGTAAAACACTGCTTAAAATGAAACAATCGTTTGGTTACCCAACAGTAATCCTTTTTTCTTTTCATTTGTAATCTTATAGACGCCCTAAATAAATATGATGGAGGTGTACGCCAGATAGTGGGTCCAAAAGGTACTGCAGGGATCTGGGCTACATATCCTCAGGACTACCTGTCAATTGGGAATGGCTTTGGTGATCAGGTAAACAAAGGCAAATAATTATTGGCTTCTATAATAGATCATTGCTTAATAATTACAACAACAATTAACAACACACGCTTTCTTACAGTACAAATATTAAACTTAGTTTAGAAAACATAATATTTGAATACTAAGAAAAGTACATTTTTTAACTTAGCTGATTAAATACCAACAAAATGACACGCGGATAAGCCGGAAGGAGGGTAGACAGATAGAAACACAGGGAGTCAGGTAGAGAGACAGACAAGCAGATGGGCAGACGGGTCAACGGACAGACAGTCAGTCAGGCAGTCCGGTAGACAGGCAGTCAGGCACACAGATAGACTGACAGACAGACCGGCAGGTAGACAAACCGACAGGCAGACAGACACGCAGGTAGACAGGAAGCTGGCAGACCGACGAATCGACAGACAGAAAGGCAGTCATTGGCAGATAGGCGAGTGGTATTTAACAGTATACGAGAAAGCACTGAAGGACTAGTATGTGTTAATACATTTCGTAGGTGTTTGGAACAGCCCTGTTGGTTGGCTGCGTCTTCGCCATTATCGATAAGAATAACAATACTCCTGATAAGGGTGCAGTACCCGTCATGATTGGTCTGGTCGTGTTCGTCATTGGCGCCACTTTCGGATTCAACTGTGGTTACGCTATTAACCCCGCCAGGGATCTGGGACCACGACTTTTTACTGCAGTAGCTGGATGGGGTGGGGGTGTGTTTACGTAAGTATGGACTTTTAAACCGGATTTAAGTTGAACAAGAGCAAGTATAGGAATCGTCCATAACACAAGCTGTTCGAGTAGTAATCTTCAAGTAGATTTCTTAACGAGCGGGAAAGACTCGGAGCACTCCACCAAGGGGTTTGGTACCAGTAATCCGTGTTTGATCTTGGCCAGTTTTGAGAAGGGGTGCTGAAATTTCAGCTATCAGTTGAACTATCGGACATTTCTTGGCTATCAAAACTCAGATTTCGGGAATCGGTCAGTTTTTTTCAGCTGACAAATTTGGACTTCAGCGAACGTTTGTTAATTTTCACTGACGGCTGAGCAAAACACTGCATATCGAACTGATTTGGACTATTCTGACCATTCGAATGCATGCTTAATTAAATTTTGGCTTACACTGATTAATACTATATTCGGTCGTGTCAGCTTTAATAAGTTTTTCGTTAAGTCATGGCAGAGTTCGGACTGAGAACACTGCGTTTAGTTGCTGTGTTTTTGTTTCAGTATTTGAATTTAGCATCGTCAAAACACTCAGCAATCAGTAAAATCCAACCCTCAATATCCTTTTGCTGAGTGCTTTAAGCTACTTTCTTTCGTACATTGCTTTTTATGACTACTTATACAGTTGCAGAGAAAGTCTGGACCAAAGTAACATTGTAGCGTTTGAGAATTAAGTACTAAACGGTATAATTTGTCTTCACAGCGCGGGAAACAATTGGTCGTGGGTACCAATAATTGGTTGTTTCTTGGGCGGAATTCTTGGGGCCTTGGCCTACATTGGTCTCATCGAGATGCATCACCCTCCAGAGGAACCGCGGCCCACTAACACTGAACTCGAGAGTATCATTACAAGTAACTGAAGACAAAGTGGGTGCCCCGGATGAATCATCGGGTCTCATGACTGCTTATGATATATAAGGACTCTTCAGTGGTGTCTTATATAGCGCATTTATCCTCATAGTTGCATTATAGTATACAAACGTCCGTAGGATATGAAGAAACCTTGTCGTTCAATATTTTAGCCTTTATAAGTAAAGACTTAGCACATTGAATACGTACAAGAATATAACCAGTAACTAAGCGGTTTTTTGTTGTAGGAGGCAGTCAAGTAATTCTACATTTCTTTCGGTTGAAGAGGGTATTAGCAAGCGTTGAAAGTTTCCCCGAGATACTGGAAAACTAGTAGATTAGTATCAAAGCCAAAAATAAGATAAGTAAGTGTTCCTGCTTATAAGTACACTTTGCCAAACTGTATCATTCCAGATCTCACCTTTACAAACATAAACATTAAAACAACATTCAGTTGAGAATGGAACTAGCACAACTACTCTAGGTGCTAAGTAACAATTGCGTTATGTGCTTAAGATTTCTATGAGATGATAGTTACGTTGCTTTGGCGGAATCAAGTATCACTTCATAGAAATAGAGAGGGAACAATCTATCTGTTTAACTTCAGTTCTAACTAAAACTAGCGCAAATAATGGTTTTCAATTATTTTCCCCTGTATCATTAAACTTAACATGCACTTTACTAATCAAAATCGCACGGACTGAAATTTGCAGTTGTTTACGCGCGTGCGCCATACTCTTATTGATTTCAAGTTTTTTGAAGTCAAGAAACCGTAAATGCTTTTGTTTTAGTCTTCTCAGGAATTTAATTCTTCAATCACATCTAAACGTTCCTTCGGTTATACGAAAAGCGTACGAGTAGCTCAGCCAATCAGATTGCAGCATTTGCATGAGTATATTAGTAGAATTCTATAAAATATATTAATTATCGTGTTTCAAAACACGTATGATAAAATATGGCTTTTAGATTGTGTGGTTAGATATCTGTTACGTATTGTATATGATATTTGAAAAATATTTTGTTTATACAAGCTTCTTATGAATGAGATTAAAAATAACTGCAAATTCTTTAGATTCTGACTGTTTAATTATGCTGTGGTTAAGTAATGTTACGTTTCCAGAATATTCTTACTGTTAATTAACATCGACCCTGCACCTTGGATATCCACATATTGTCTATGTACTATGTTATTTCCTGTCGCAAATCACGATACCGGTACCTGCCCTCAAAAGGTTTACGTATAAACCTTTAACGAAATCAATACCCAAAAACAGGCTCAATTAGGTACGCACCCCATTCTCGTCTCTGTCTATTACTACCTTCATAATAAAGGAAAAACAACATAGCTGGGAATGATATATTTAATAATAAGTACAAACCATTAACAGTGCAATCAGTTTTTTATTCGAGATCTACTTTTTACAAATGACTATTTGATGTTTTTTGTTTTATGCAAAATTTATACAGTTGTATAAACTACTTCCAAAGCAGGACAAAAAATTGCGTGTTGGCTTTTTGTGATCACTATTGTTTTGTTAGCAAAAAAGAAGCACAGTCTAATACGCTGTTTTCCTTGTAAAACAGCCACTTTGAAGAAGACCCCCACAGACTGATTACAACTAGGACTTCTTCTCGGTCACGTTCGTGCCCAGTCCCTGGTTGTTATTCAGACCTTTTCCATCCTCCGTAAAAGCCATGTTACCCGTCCCCAGTCCATTTCCTTGCATTCCGCGAAGCTCGGGCTTACTAGTAACAATACTCTGGAGTTCGTACGCAGTCTCTCCATCGTTGTCTGGTGTGTGATGCATCTCGATGAGGGCAATGTACAACAAAGCTCCCAGCACTCCGCCTGACAGACAACCAACCACTGGTACCCAGGACCAGTTGTTCGCCTCGCTGTGAAGTACAAGTAAACCTGTATCAGTAGACCGATGGAATGAGGTTATCAGAAAAAAGATGGACGCGCGGGCCTATCGTTAGGCATTCCGCCCGGGAAAAGCAACATTGCTCTTAAACAATTCTTCACAACTCTTAAAAATTGTATTGTAAGACGTTTGACGCGGCAGTTTAACCATAAGAGCCGATAGGACAAGGTTGGGTAACAGCAGTTCAAATGCGAGTTACAAAGGTTGTCGTTCCAGTGTCGAAAAAAGAAGGTTTTGGAAACTAGACAGGTTTGAAAGTGGCCGTTTTGGTAGGAACTCTACGTGCGCACTCCGTTTGAGTCTGTGGAAGGCAATTTAGAGTCAATTTATGCTGCATAACCTGATTCACAACAGGTCCGCGGTCACTCGCTCTCACTCTCTCTTCTTCCCTCTCACAACAAAGCTCATTTTTAAGCATTGAACATCAGGCATTGTTGTAGATAAAATTAATCAAATACTTACGTGAACACTCCAAAGCCCCAACCAGCAACAGCAGTGAACAATCTGGGTCCCAGATCCCTAGCGGGTTTATGGCGTAACCACAATTAAATCCAAAAGTGGCGCCAATGATAAACACGACGAGGCCAATCATGACCGGTACCACCCCCTGGTCGGGGGAATTGTTGTTCTTATCAATGATGGCGAAGACGCAGCCCACCAGCAGAGCCGTGCCAACCACCTAAAGTGCAGTGATTAATTAACAGATCAAAATTAATATATTAAAATGATTTAACACTGGCTTTAAAAAAACGTTCAAACAAAATTTTTGATTAAAAAGAAAACAATAAAAAGACGTTTTGACCGAAAAGCTTCGATCGGTCTTCATCGCTTGTGAATGGAAAGTGTAACAATGGATTACATAACAAGTTCTCAAATACATTAAAAATTCATCACGTTAAAACAAAGGAAATCACAGCCGTGAAGGAGGTTTGGATACCTGGTCTAATTAGCATATATTTTGACGATTTTATTTCTCCGTTTGCTCCTTAGCTTTTGTTTCGATTGAGAAGATATATCAAACACTCGAGACAGTGTTTCATCGGCTATCCAAACCGTCGAATTGCGTTAAAAATACTCCGCTGCGCGTCGTATTTTCAACTCTCTTGTCAGTGTTTGGATATCCCGATGAAACACTGTCTCTCGTGTTTAATATATTACGTCCAAAATTATACTAAGTGTATGATTATAAACGGATTGCAAATTAATGAAATGAAACGTAAATAATTAATGTCAGGTATGTGCGCATACACTCTTTTTTTTTATAAGAATATATTTTATAAGAATATCGAGGCTGAAATTTACGAAATTTTAAGAATATTTTAAGAATAAAGCCGAGGCTGAGATTTTGAAAAGGATAGATATAATTTTGTGTTGAAACATCTGTAAATACAACACAATTTTATGTTTTTAACTTAACCGCATAAAATTATTCCTTTCTATGAACGGCGAAACTAGCCAACAAAACGAAAAAAACTGCACTCGATGACACATGACAACGCGATTCAGATCTAGATACCAAACACTTGGAATTGATACCCCAATAAATTCTAAAACGGGAATGTCATAAGCTATAATTTAAGAATAATACAAGAATATTTTCAGCCTAAAATCGGCAGAAAAATAAGAATATTCAGCCTGGGCCGGAAAAACAACATTCTTATAAAAAAAAAAGAGTGTAGTCATTCACTGTGTTCTTGTCTCTTTGGGAATACCATGCTTCCAGAAAAATGGCTTTTGTGTTAATCGTCCGTTCTGTCGGTGATTTCAATATTATCGAAATCTATACCGTGATTATGTTGATAAAAAGGTTGTGTAATCTTTGTATTGGCGTTAAAAAATACGAACTGCTCTTTTGTCACAGCCCATGAAGATGCCCGATATCCCCAAATTTTTAAGCTTAAAACGTTCTCTTTTATAAAGAATTCGAGATTTTAGATAAGCCATTCAGCAGCCGAAACTTACCTACTACTGGGGTACAAGACAGAGATCCATGATCGTAATTTTCGCACAAAATTAGAATCAAACATAAACGATACGAACCAAACAAATCTCTGTAAAAATAGTTCATCAGGATATAACTTTGCAGCCCAAATCCTAGCCTCTCTCAGGCGTTCAGTTAGTCAGGGCGCAGCGCCACGGAAAACAGCGCGCGAAAAAATCAACAAAGCGCTTTGAGAGGAAGCAGTGTTCGCTTCCTCTCACCGCGTTTTTTTTTTTATTTTTCGGCGCGCTGTTTTTCGCTCTGAGCACCAACCAACTGAACGCCTGAAATAGGTTACCCAAATCCCAGATATATCTCTGGCCGGGTACGGAGATAAAGTCACAGCCATTTTGCAGTTAATACTGATCTCCTAGATTCGGAAGGACTTTCGCTTTAGTCTCGCCTAACCTTACATTACATTGATTTCCAACTTTCTAGATAACGCTTTGATATTTCAACTCTGCCAGCGACATTCACGGTAACTCATAACATCACAGTTGCGCAAAGGAGAAGGGGTAGGGTAAATTGAACCCCTCCTTAGTCAGTTCACACTTAATAGATTGTCTTTGGCCTGCTCTACAAGATGGAATACGTATTTATTGCAAAAGTTAACAATTCACCTGGTCTACAAAGCCATTCCAGATTGATAAGTAAGGTTGAGGGTATGTAGCCCAGATTCCCGCTGTGCCATTTGGGTGCAATATCTGTCGGACGCCTCCATCAAAAGCATTCAGGGCATCTGTAAGGTCACAATTGTCCTTTACGAGTTCAACACAAAATACTCGAGATACATGGGGAATGTCAAGTTTATTCCTTAATTTAATTTATTATCATAAACTAACAGAGTTCTCAAGCTTGAATGAAGTCTCAATTTAGTATCATAAACAGTTAAACTGTATCAAAATAGTCTTCAGTGATCTCCCAACCTCTTCTTTTCTCTCATTCGATTTCCACCCCTTGAGTCTGAGGAATCTTTTCCTTTAAGCTGGTGACATGCTTTGGAGGAAATTAAACTAGACAACCAGGTAATATTTGTTTGTCGGAAACTCTTATTTCTCTACATGGGTATGTTCACCTTATTACACAGGTTTATGTGAAAGAAAGAAGGGCAATTGTATATCAGGGAATTGTTAGTGAGAATACTCTGGAGAAGATAACATTTTATATTTTATATGCACAATTCTTTACGTTATTTACAATTGCCCTATAAAGCATTCTTGCTAACTAAATAAGTTATGAAATGAAAAAGGTGTTGTGCAAGAGCAGGCAAAGCTGTAACTTCATTGTGTGACTATTTGCGTTACACCCACCGTAGTATACTGCATAAACACAAGCCGAAGCCACGAAGGCTCCCAGCATCTGTGCCGTCCAATATACGGGAACTTTTCTCCAGGGAATCCTCCTGACGACAGCAAAAGCTAATGTCACCGCGGGTTCATGTGAGCGCCTGCAAAGAATCCAAACATTATCGATGAAACTTTGCATCTTCTAGGGTGATCCAATAAAAAGCATAATACTAGTAGTAATCAAAGATTATGAGAGTGCGTTCGACGCCGTATAAATGTTTATACAGATACCTTAAAAGATTTCCCTAGCTGACTCTCAACCTCTAAAAACCAACCTTTTTTCATCAACAACCGGGGTTTTACAGAAAGATATTTCAGTGACAAAGTCCATGCCAGTCTGATTGAAGACTGCGTTGCGTGACGGCACCAGTTTCCGTAGACTCACAAGTTTAAAGTGGTACTGCGACCAAAAAAACAATTCTTTTTTTTTGTTGGATTTCAAAACTATGTTAACTAAACACTAACTGACCCAAGTTTAAAGTTCTGATTTTAAAAAGGCACCTGTTTATTTTAACTGGAATTTTCTTACTTATTGGTCCGCCATTACTAACTTTAAAATCTTAAGAGAGCTGGGTCGAGGAGAAAATGACGTCAGACTCACTAGTTTAAGAATGCAATGCGTGTGTACGCGGCTGAATTAATATGCAGCACGGAATTTCGGGCTTTCAGACTTTTAAACCCGCGTTTTGCCTATATAATAAATTGCGTTTACACGCTGAAATCTTAAGCTAGTGAGTAAATGACGTCATTTTCTCTAGATCCAACCCTCTGATGTCCTGTCGGCCAGTTTTGAACGTGAGTAATGGCGGACCTTGAAATCCAAAACTTACACTCAAAATAAACAGCCTTCGGATAAAACTCAAAGCTCAAAATTTTGCCAGTTAGGTGTTAAGCGAACACACTTTCAAAATCTGAAGGAAAAAAGGAAATGATTTTTTGATCATAGTACTTAATAGGACTAAAAAATTTACATCAGCTTTCAAATTTCGTGCTAAATATTGTCACATTGACTTGTAATGTTTAAGCGCAAAAGCTAATTTGTAAAAGTATATTTTTTTCGAACATTATTCTAAGCAGGAAGCTCAAATATAACTGAGTAAACATTTGCAATCGTGTGTTCGTTGATCGCGTAAACAAACGCCGTGCGACTGATTCGAGTATTTCCCCTGGCCTGATTAACAAAGTACACAGTATTTACATTTCCGTTCCCTGGTTCAGGTTCACTCTTATGGATCTTTCCTTCAGAGTACTCTTCCACTGATTCCAAATAATATTCGACCGGATACTACTGACCTTTTCTGTCGCAATAGACCTTTTTCGCTTGTACATTTTGTTTTCCCAATACAGATCATGTGATGATACTCAGGAGATTTGATCTTTTGTTTTGTTCATTAAAAAGGGTACATGCAAGCATGAATATGTCTGCATGTACTCTTTTTAATGAACAAGACAAAGGATCAAATCTCCCGAGTATCATCACATGATCTGTATTGGGAAAACAAAATGTGCAAGCGAAAAAGGTCTATTGGAACTAAATCCACAAATGCAATCACATACAGCCCGGGGATTTAATACAGCTGTTTCCAGTGAACATCCCAAAGCCTTGGCGATCGTGTTCGTGAACATATAAAATAAACAAGCTCATCGTGAGCTCGAACGAACGTTTAAATAACATCATACTGGAAAGGACTATTGAATATAATACTACTCAGCCTCAAAATTCTACGGCGAAAGAATGAGATCGAGAGCACATCGAAAGAAGGACCAAAGTCTACATTGCCTGCACACGCGCTCGCATGTTCGTCACATTAGTGTCTCACTTAGACCCTACGGTACCAGTTTACTGGCCGTGACATAGTTTTAACTATGTCACGGCATGACATGCCGTGACATGCCACTGCAAAAATTAAGCGGGGTGGCCATTTTTGTGCCCTTACAAGAATGTGGATTTTCCAGCCTATAACCTTACGCAGGGCAACCAACTCTCCATAGTCGCGCAACAAAATTAGGCTTGCGTTCCACTTCTTCGAACGCAATTAACGAAAAAGAATGTAACTGGGAATTTTGACGAAATTACTACTGGTTAAAAAAAATGTAAGAAATGCAAGGTTTTTCGCTTTGGTTTCGTTTTATTCCTTCAGAGGAGGAGCATAGGAGTAACCACGCTGGGAAGAATTTTGCTGTCTTTTCGAACTGGAGGGGGTCATCAGTGCTGATTTTAAGACTGAACAGGTCGCACTTCCGCTGATCTGCAAATTAGTGGACCGTGAATAGATTATCCCAGCGTGAAGAGACACTGCTTGAGGGCAAAGTCACCCACACAACTGATACATACCTGAAACACCGCCAGCCCAGTAACAGCCGAGTGTGACTCCAATTCCCCAACCAAAATTGACCGAGAAGAAACTTCCAAACTTCGATCTACTAAGAACCATCTGAGCCACTGATCCTATTCCAAACATCTACAAAATGTAATAGCATTCCAGTTTTCACGTAGACAATAAAGGTAACTTCATACTATTTTTCTTTTCGTTCTCTACTTTGTCTCCATGAAACTGGATGCAACGCAGTTGGGTGCACATTTAGAGCCTTTGCGAAAAAGGCAATTTTGAGTTGAGCTCTGCTTATAAGAATTCCTAACGTCGACATTAAGGCAGGTTTCTATTCTGCCTGAAGCTTGCCTATCCTGCGCAATTTGATAACTATTGCACTGCTTGGGAATGAAAAATTAAAAAAAAATTTAAAAGAAAGGGAAACACGGCACGGCAATTTATTCCAGAGATCTAGCTTCTTCACATGCGCAACATTTATCTTTATGTACTGTTTTTTTTTTTCTGTGAGTCCGAATCAGCGTATGTAAGAAACAGCGAACGACCCTTCAAAAACTCCGCATTTGGCAAGATTTCCTCGTCTTATAGCTTTATGCGCTTCTCCCGGTAACTATTGTTTTCAAAATCTGTCTGGCAGTCTCGATGTTTTGGAAAGATATTAGAAGTCTCGAAGTACAAAGTGTTCGTCTGTTTGTTTCTTTTTCTAAACAAGGTCAGAATGTCTTGGAAAGCTCGAAATTAAAATGTATTCCTCTTAAGTGTTTAATTAGGTTGCTTTGAATAATTTCCCATTGGGATAATCAGGTCTTTATATATCACTCCTTGTGAATATCACAGTGAATATCACACCACTTGATCCGAACAGTTTACTTGAGGTTGTTTTTTCTTATTATAAATACCTTTGAGTGAAATGTCGTGTAAAATTCTCTTATATTTCCTTATTTCTAGAATCATTCAAAGCACTCACCAGTAGAATGAAAGTGGAAGCAAACTCAGCCAAAGCTTCTCTCATCAACGCAGGCAAACGAAAGTTAACAGCCATGGTAAAGTGTCTTCACTGCACTGTAGAGTGGAATAAAAAGAAAACTCAATTGAGTCTTGGTTATATAACAACGTATTTAATTTTGATTGAAAAATAAAACGCGTTCCCCCGTGCCAGAATAATTTTGGACTTGAGCCAAAGTCTTGCCTTGTTATGGCAACAGAAGATTGAAAGAAATCATGACATCCGTTACTGGACACCAATAAAACAATTGAAATACACCTTGCTGCCAAAACTGTCCTATCAGAGGCACGTATGTAAATTTGTTTGCCACTAAGCATTCTATAGCCGTGTTATTGTCAACTTATTTTTGTGGTTAAGAAGATCGTTAAAGATAATAATGCTGTGAGCCGTTTAACATTGTAAATCCCGAGGATTTCTGACGCTCGATTGCACTGCGCCTCTCCTGCTGAGCAGTAAATCGCAAGCAGCCTGGGATTGTCCTCCTGATCCAATTACGTGAAATCTCATATTTCATCAAAATATACGGTCTTATCCAAAGTCTTCCTTTAAAACTCTTTGAAGATGATTTCTAATAGTATTTCTTCAATCAGGTCAGCTTCAAAAACGGAGATGCGATTGCAACAATTCAGAACGCTTTCGTTGCTCTCTACCAGAAATTACGCCAACCAAAATTAATCCACAGAGACTTGAGCAAATATAAAGTAAGGGTCTAAATTTACGGCGGAACGATCAAAGAAAAGTGTGCAGTTGGGCTTGATCTAAGCTCCCTCTCATGGCACCATGCACGCAGAGAAATCTTTTGCATTTTATTTCATTGTTTACTCTAATCAGCTAGAACAGGGTTGGGACAATCAAAATTGATGCTTTATGCATAAAGGAGTTGAACATCGATTTTTCGGTAAAGTAAAGTAAAATTTTATTTTTGCCAGGGTGGCCTATTTAGCATCATGAAAAAAGATCTACGAATACGCGAACAAAGCGGAATTAACCATTTTGGTCTAAGCCTCAGTTAAAAGCTTTTCCTCAAGACGTGACTAGAAAACTCTATCCGAGATGCAGAAGGACACATTATAAATACTCTGTGGATAAGGAGATTAATAAAAGGAGAATAAAGGACGAGAATAACATCAAGGTTTATAAGCAGATTAAAGAGTATGACATCAGTTTTTCAAGGTTTAACATTCTGGACCTTGGGGCATCCAGCATAAGCGTCGAGCTTCTGAGCGGCTATTTTGCCATAAAATTCTAACTTGGATGAACGAAAGTCAATTTGTAAAACAAATAAATAAATGTAAATAACAGCCGGAGTTTAACTTGGAAGCCTATATTCGAACATACAGCATCGAGGACCTTTTTCACTGGCCCATATAAAAGAAAAAAATATTATATCAACAATCAGATCAATTCTCTCGGTGCATGGCATCCGTAATCGTAGAAGTTGTGAAATTCTTTGATAGTTTCCGTGGCGTGTACTTGCCCCAGAATATTAAACAAGTTAAACTGAAGAAGCTTCTCATTCACATTAGAATACTCATGACGCTTCAACAGATAGATAATTTTGTCCTTTACTTTTGCTTTTATTTGAATATGTCAAACAAACTCTATAATCGCAGGGTTATATTCACTAATCTGACTTACAAAGCTCTTTTTATTTTAGTTTTTCCTGCATGAACTTTACAGTGTGAGGTGTAAAACGGATTCTTTTTAATGCCATTGTAGTAGGCGTTTAATTGTATGGAATTCAACGAGAATCACACTCTACATTGTTCGCTGCGGGTAGCTTTTCTGCCACTGGAAGCCTTCGATTCCGCCAAATTTCAAGGCTTATGAACTCAGCTGCTCAGAAACTTAAGTAAAACAAATTTTAAAGCATAATTCTGGCTAAGAAACACGATGAAAACAATAGCTTAGGGTAACGGCACAATGCATACAATTTCTCCGTGGCTAATATCGAGAAAATGCACAGCTAGTGTGGCGTAATGGAACAATGATCCATAGTTACTTTCATGAAACTTTTCAACCCTATGTTCACTTCTAGTGTTGTTCTGCTGTGTTCTTATCTTATTGAACCAACAGAGTCATTGTATAGTGAAATTAATTTTACTTCGGTGTCAGTGGCCTGTCCCATTTATAGATTACCACCCACTCCCTACCCTAGGTCTCCGTTCTTCAAGAGATTGTCTAGCAGCTCTTGCTCCAGGCACATAGTATCAATGATCCCGCTCAGTACATCCAATACTGATGAATGAAATAACCACAAGCTGTCGTGCAATGTGTTTAAAAATGGCTTGCTGACATTAATTGTTGTCGTTGTATGAGCCTCGAGGGCAAGTCTGCGACATTTTCTGACGTCGGAATTTGTGACGTTTGCAATTTGGAACTGTCTGTCAGTCTAGGACAAAACCTCCATTCAAATCCGCATGATATGTTCTAGCTTTACACTAGTCGACGAGAAATCCTTTGCAAAATTAGAGAGCGCGCTACATTACAACTTCACCTCGATTGAAGTGTGTCATTGCGAAAATGGTGAGACTGCTGCAATTTTTGCTTGAAGGCGCAATTTTATTCCTCTGGGCATCGAGTTTCAGTCAGTTCGAGAAGTGTTCGAGGATAACCGAAGTAGCGTCAAACAACTTCGGCTTCACTCTTTTCAGTAAAAGGTGAGACCTTAGTCCGGAAGCCCTTGAAACCAACTGAAAAGACTAGAACAAAGCAGTGAAGTTGTAAAGATATTCTTTTGTTATTGGCATGTAAATGAAGGCAGAAAAATGAGGGCAGAGTTTCCATGCGTTAGCATTTTTCGTCTAACATTGAGCTACATCTATGGAGTTAGCCCGGTTTGAGAGCTTTAAAAGGAGATCTTAAATGACTTGTTACGATTATCCAACTGGAAATAGGCCGGCCACCGAAAAGAAGAAAACCAAATTTATAAATCCTTTTGTTATGACATATTATGAAAGATCTTCTAAAAAAGGTCAATCCGTTGATTTTCAGTAAAATGTTTGTTGAGCGAGTCTTGCGCCCAATTATGTTTGTGCAAAACTAACTGTATCAAATCATTTCTAGGATGCTAGGCAGCGATTTGCAACAATGTAAACAGTGCAGTACCTACCCGAAAAAGACTAACCCTAAGAAAGTACCATTTACGAAAAAGCTTACGCAAAATCCGACCTTACTTTAAATGCGATAATTAGTTAAAACACTGTGTCATTTTTTTTCCGGGGAAGGTATATATATATATGGCAACGAATTTTATGTTAAAGTAAATAAATATTAGGCTGTGTTGAATTTTAACCCGAAGAGGCGTAGAAAACCGAATTAAGTTCATTAGCGAGAGTTTTGATCCGCGGCTATTCTTGCAGGGAACAAGAAAACACTGATGTCAACGAGAACAGACTGAGTTGAGCAATTGAAGAAGGCGCTGCAAATAAAAGCAAGAAAACCACGGGTAGCAAACAAACTTAGGATTACTAATGCAAATTTAGATAGTTCTTTTCTACCAGCTCTGTGCAACGATATACAATGACCTGGTTCACGAGGTTACATTTTAAGAGAATTACTCAAGCACTTACATTATAAATAAAACGATGCAGTGTCCGGTTTGGAATATATACCTCGAATTCCTGCAGCTTGAATATAAACTGTTTTGTTTCCTATCTCCTCCTTCGGTCGTACGTGGGTTGTGAATGTTCAAATGTTCAAATAAGGCTATGTGTTAAGCATTAACAAGCAGTTATTAGTTTTGCTGAATAAACAGTGTGACGGTATTTTTGACATAAAGCTTTGCCACAATGGTGTTTCACGAACCAAAGATAGACAGATTTGAGAGAGTGTGTGGGAGCTCTTCAGAAAAATGAGGTGTTATGGGCAGGTGGATTTTCAACAAAAAGCGAATTTGAAACTCCAAATCATAGTGCGATCAAATCTCCTCTAATTTTGCGCAGTTCTTCTGTGTCTAGCAAACTCACGGTCAGGGTGCGAGACGAATTGCGCCGGTAATTACTTGTCATGTGACCCTCTCAGCTCAGACCATATGGCTTGAGATCAGACTAGTAGACTTAATTACGAAATATTCTCGAACGCTTTAAATTGAAGAAATGCTTAATAAAAGGAAATGGTTATGAGACCCGACAGAGTTTTTTGTCGTCTGTTTTTGTTCGCTTTTTTGCCCGTGACTGTGGACAAAACACATGTACAATACGTGTTTACTTCTCACGGAGAGGTTTTGATTAATACGTAATTCATGCATTCAAAACAAAAGATTACGCACCGTGCAGTGGACCTTTCATCATAAACCTTGGCATCTTTGTTTGCTCCTTTGATGTTTAGCGGGCATAACCATAACATTCCCTTCTGTTAAGTATGATCTGGCTTATCAAGAAAGGTTCAACTTTAATTGCAAGGTTTTCTGACAGGCGATTAAAACAATTTCAAGCAATTTCCACATGTATTAACCAGCTTGCGAACGCAGACTCGGCGAGCTTGGAGATGATTCTTTCTTATGGCATGTTGTAAATAAACTATAACTTGAAACGGGCATGGACGCACACGCGATAAGGCACGCGAGATTCACGAGACGTGGGAGGCGTGAAGGGTTCTCACAAAAGAGAATCACGCGCTCTTTGATTCAATTGACATCTTAAATTAATTATATATCACGTGGAAGAGGCAAAGTATATCATTGTCCAAGAAGCAACATGCGTAATTGTTCAGTAGGTAAAGGATAGTATAACGCGCACCTAATGTGAAAAACGTCTTGTCAGAGCTGTGAGCATGAACGAGAAATAGGAGGAAGAAGATAAAAACGTTTCTTCTGAAGAGAGTGACTCGGAAAAAATACTCGAGCAGTCTCAGTCGACAGTCGAGCAAGACTAAACCAAACACAAGACTGGCCTTGCTATTGAGAAGCCATTGCTTTGTTTTAAAATTTAGTTAACTGTAAGCAAAATGCTGGTAAGATTATTTTATTTAGAAAATTCAACTTTTTTCAATCTCAAAAAAAATTGCTTACATAGACTGGTGTCAGGAAAGAAACGTCACAGCACCACTTTAAAATAAACACATAACCTTACTTTCCAACGCGAATGTTCCAAATCTTTTCAGGGTACAGCAGGGAGAATAGTGCACTTTGGTCACGGCGGTCTGTATCGCAAATGGAACGTTTCTGCAACACTATCTCAAATGTGAGAGTCAACAACCACACAGGACACAGATTTTCACTGTCATAAACGCTCCTTTGTATACGAGTAAAAAAAAATGGATACGTAATTGGCCATTTTCCATCGGGGCTTTTCAGGACCAATGTAAACAAATAATGATAAATAAATATTCAAATAAACATAACTAGGTTAAGAATCCCAACTGGCGGGAGGCAGACTAGTTGGCATTTTACAAGCGTAGACGAGAAGTTGAAATTGGGGCTACCGAGAACCACATCAGAACGGGATTTGAACCCGCGACCTGCAAATTTCAAATCCGGTGCTTTAACTACTCGGCCACGCTGCCTTCACTAGAGGCAGCGTGCAGGCTCAACTCGAATGACCTCCAACGTGCGATGTCGACTGCAGCCGCAAGCTTTCCGAGCGGTCTTTCAATTCCTTCAATATTCAAGGCAACGTCCACTGAGGTTTTTTTCGGTTTCACAGGGGTGCTCTGATGGCAAAAACAATAATAATAATAATAATTCAAACTTTATTTAACTTTGAAATGTAAACAAAATTTACAGAAATAATAATAATAATAATTTAAATAACAATAACAATTAAAGTTTCAGATATATCTAATATACTACAAATGTTTACAAAAGCACTAAAATTTATCCCATCCTAATTTGTTTTTCCTTTATACTCTCATTTACGAAATGATAAAACTTGGTTATCTAAAAAACAAATAACTAATAAGCTTATAAGATATAATGATAATAATAATAATAATAATAATAAAATTCTTTTTTTAAAAAAAAAATGGTCCTGTAACCAGGTGATAGAAACATATTAAGAAATAAAAACGTTACTCTGGTTAAAATTGTCTAAAAATATGTACAATGTTTCTAAAAGTCCCAACGTTTCGGTTGAACCTTCAACCTTCATCAGGGGAAAGTGAAAAAATAATTCGCAAAAAATACGTTTCTTATAGTGTGCCAAATTCGGATCTATTATTAAGTTCTATCCCTCAAGGCAAGATTTAGAAATTCGTGCGGCAAATGCATGCCATCATCACGATTCAGCGGATTCCTGCAAGTGTTAATTTCCCAAGCTTCAAGAATGCGTCGATTGCGCCAATTAGCACTTGTGCGTAGGATCTTAGACGCCTCCCAAGAGACAGTGTGACCAGAACGTAAACAATGTTCCGCTAAAGCTGACTTTTGCGAGTGTTTATGTTCCACCGCTTTCTGGTGTTCTTTAAGGCGAGTAGAAAATTTGCGTTTGGTTTCCCCGATATAACCGATAAGGGTAACTGTACTGTTGTGATGGATCGCAAGGACTACGACGACAAGGTACAACAAATGCTCAGCGACCAAAGAACCTACAAAGTTCTGGATAAAGACCCCACACAACGAACGGAAAGGAAACTCAATGAAAAATTGGCCAATCTTAAGCGAGAGAACAAGATCAGTGACAGTTTGTACAACAAACTCGGCAGTTCAGATGGACTGCCTCCTCGTTTTTATGGTTTACCGAAGATTCATAAGCCTGGTTATCCCTTAAGACCTATCGTATCGTTTATAGACTCTCCAACCTACATGCTATTGAAGCATTTGGCGCAGATCTTGACACCTCTGATGAATAATACTGATTTAACGGTCAAGAACAGCGTGGAGTTCTGTGAACAGATGAAAAATGTCAAACTGGAAGAAGGCGACGAACTGCTATCCTTTGACGTCGTCTCCTTGTTCACTTCTATTCCTGTGGATCTCGCCATTCAAGTTGCCACCGATGTGCTCTCTAATGATGAAACCTTACAGGATAAACCTACTATTCCTGTTGATGACATTGTTGACCTGTTAGACTTCTGTTTGTCAACAACAAATTTCAAGTACAACAACACCTATTACCAGCAAATCTTTGGAACAGCTATGGGTTCCCCTGTATCAGCTGTAATGGCAAACCTCGTAATGGAAGACCTTGAGAAACGAGCACTGTCCACTTCCATTGTACAACCGTGCTTTTGGAAACGATATGTGGATGATGTGTGTGCGGCCGTTAATTCCAGCCTTGTGCAAACCTTGCAGCATCATTTGAACAATATCGAGCCATCGATCCAGGTTACGGTTGAAAGAGAAACAAATCGGAAAATATCTTTTCTGGACGTTACTGTCTGTCGTCAAGACAACGGTCGACTTTCCACTAAGGTCTACCGTAAACCTACCCACACTGAAAGATACCTGTCGTTTCATTCGCATCACCCGGTTGCGCACAAGAGGGCTGTTGTTAAATCTTTGACCGATCGTGCAAAAACCATCCCATCTTCTAGTGATCAACGGTCAAAGGAAATGAAGCACGTAACAGCAGCACTGGTGGCGAATGGTTACCCAAAGCGATTTGTGATTGATGTTGGCAAACCTAAACGACTAGCTCAGCAACTGACAACAACTGCACCGGATGCTGCAAAGGGTTTCTGTATTCTACCATACATCAAGGGCACATCGGAGCCTATCAAACGAATTTTGAGTAATCACAACATCAACGTTGCTCAAAAACCACACCAAACCATCGGGAATTTGTTTCCTAAACCGAAAGACCCAGTACCAAAAGATCAGACTCGTGGCGCCATCTACTCGATCCCATGCAAAGATTGTGACAAGAGTTATATCGGGGAAACCAAACACAAATTTTCTACTCGCCTTAAAGAACACCAGAAAGCGGTGGAACATAAACACTCGCAAAAGTCAGCTCTAGCGGAACATTGTTTACGTTCTGGTCACACTGTCTCTTGGGAGGCGTCTAAGATCCTACGCACAAGTGCTAATTGGCGCAATCGACGCATTCTTGAAGCTTGGGAAATTAACACTTGCAGGAATCCGCTGAATCGTGATGATGGCATGCATTTGCCGCACGAATTTCTAAATCTTGCCTTGAGGGACAGAACTTAATAATAGATCCGAATTTGACACACTACAAGAAACGTATTTTTTGCAAATTATTTTTTCACTTTCCCCTGATGAAGGTTGAAGGTTCAACCGAAACGTTGGGACTTTTAGAAACATTGTACATATTTTTAGACAATTTTAACCAGAGTAACGTTTTTATTTCTTAATAAATATAATTATTATTATAATAATAATAATAATTAAAACATAATACAAACGTTATTAAAATTCACAGAAACTTTACACCAGTATTTCCATCAGCTAAAAACTATTAAGTTGTTTCATTAAAAAGACAGAAAACTTTCTCCCAAATGTTACTTATAGTAAAACAGTAAAAACATTAAATTATTAAACAATTTTTCAAAAAAAATAAACTCGTATCCGTGAAATATAATAATAATAATAATAATAATAATAATAATTGCTAAAAGAAAGAAATGCAAATCTTTTGTAATATTCTAGTCACCTGCACACTTAATAACAATCTACCAAGCCTAAATTTTAAACTAGTCAAACTGACAAATGGGAGTTTCTACTACGTAGAAATCCACATTATCTCGTGTTTAAAAATCAGTCTACTTATATAACATGTCATAAATCGTTCCGTATTAACCTTGGGGATGGCACTCTGTTTTGTTTTTTTCTTTTTTTCTCCTTCTAGCGGATGTTAAGGTACAGATGTATTAAAATAGCCTTTAAAATCTAGCAGTCCTGTTTATATAAAAGATCCTTAATAGAAACGGTGCGGTGCTTGTGAGAACGATCTAATCAAGTCTGATTCTGACGCTCCATACACAGAAAGGCAATATGTAAAATTCGGTAGAACTAAGGACTTTTTTAAATGGGCCATCTCTACTTAAGAAAGTCGCTCGTTTTTAGAAGACCTTAAAACTGATGCAAACATCCGTTTGCCTTGACTAATTCCAGTCTTACAAGTTCAGTAAACTTGCAGTTACTTAGAGGAATAAAACCTAGTACCGACAGATTTTTACTCTGTGGAATATTGCAAGTTTGCTAATATATAAACAAAAGCATCCTTTGGCGCGAAAAAAATGCCAGGATATTTGTCCGCGGACATTATCTGTTCCGAGAAACGAACAGTTTTCCTAGGGCGTAGCTCGATGAAAACTGTGAGCTTCGAGGAACAGATAATGTCCAAGGACAAATATCCGAGCATATTTTCGCCCCAAATGGTGGCTATCGTATTTATTATCCTTCAAATCTTTTTCGCAATGCGAGCAGTTTTGAAAATTGGGGAATATTCTCAGCTATTCCCCAGTTTTAGCTGGGGAATATTAGGTCACGTGACGTGTTTAGACCAATTGCGCGCGAGCGAAAATATCATCAGTTGATGGATTATAAAGCGTGCTATTGTTCTATTGTCTTGGGTTATCCTCTCTAGACCAATTTAAAAATAGATCTATCAAACGATCAGACGGATCAGAATTACTCCTTACGGGCGCTATGCTAGTGGAGTCATCTGCATATTTAAAAAGAGCAGAAACGTCATTATGAAAAACATTTAAATCATTAAGGAAAAAAATTAAAGACAAAAGGGTCGCTGACACTTCCCTGAGTCGTTCATGCTAAAAAACAGTGGTGCCAGTTAAATATCTGGGGGTTTAGCGGTAGCTGCATGCTTAAGTTTTACAGAGAGTAAACTGGGGTTAACTCAATCGAATGCTTAGCTGAAAGACATGGTATAGATTCAACACCCTTAGAGTCTTGATTGTCCAAATGTTTATAACCATTGCCATTTGAAAATGTCAAAATTTACAAAGAAATGTATGGCCATCCGGACGCTGTCCAACACAGCGCCGGATGGCCATACATTTCTTTGTTAATTTTGAAGTTTTTAAATCGTTGTATCTCAGTCAAAACTAACCTGATTAACACCAAACTTGGGGATTTTGCTTTTCTTGGTGTGCTCTTTCTGACTATGTGGATCAATAGTTGCTTATCCCATAATTAACAGACTCGTACCTAGTCCTTCACGGTTTGAAATCAGGCAATGATGCGTTAGCACAGTCATGATGACACCCTGCCTGTAAGCAAACTGGGTGGGCTCAGACGTTCCTCAACAAGTTTCATCGCGATTTGAATAAAATTTGTGGATTTCGCAGTTCAATTCTTCTCTCGCTGTAAGTTTTTTATTCCACGACCAGCGACGCTCGATTCAACTTTGACAGTGGAGTGTTTTATATATCTGAACCAATCACAATCCTTTGCTATGCATAACAGCCAATGAGGCTATCGCTTCGTGTGCCACTTTTTTGTTCTTGCCACACTTTGACTTCATCTGTGATCTATTACTGAACAGACGCACGGCAACATGGAATCTATTTGAAAAGAAAGCACTGCAAGATACGAAAATGAAATCATCCATTTATTCCAAATATCAAAATCTCAATTCTCTTAACCATCTGTCTCGTCAGTTTTTGCTACGAATACAGAATCACGTAACTGGGTCATGTAATAAGCTCGATAAAGTTCTGCTAGCACTCAAGAAAGCCAGAGAAAAACGCATACAAGTTGTCAGAGAGGAATACATGGTAGAATTTTGACTTCTATAGTAGTTTGGAATAAACGCTCTAGCGCCTGACTTAGTGCGAATATGGCTGACGTCTCCGAACAAAATCTGACCTCAAACGAAGAAACCAACAATTTTTCAAACCATTCTGGAATGAGAGAAGTAACTATTATAACAAACATCACTATTAACGGAATCACTTGTCCCTTGACAGTTCTGTTCAACGTGTTGGTGATAATGGCCATAAAGAGAAGACCAGGACTCCAGACTAACACCAATATCTTGCTGGCCTGTTTGGCGGCAACGGACGTCTTCATCGGTCTCACAGCGCAGCCGTCGTATATTTTGTATGAAACACTGAAGTTACTGGGTGAGAGCACCAAAAGCATTGCTGCAGATGTACACAACATTTTCCTTCGTTTCCTGAGCATATGCTCGCTGCTGCATCTGGTGTTGGTTACCGGCGAGAGACTTATAGCGATCAAATTTACCATGCGCTACACCTACCTTGTCACAAAGCGAAACATGAAGCTGGCTGTCTTTGCGCTTTGGGTATTTCTTCCTTTGTGGGAAGCATTCCTTAGACTGATAACAGACGAAGCAGTGCTTGTAAAGTTGAGGCTGAGGTTTTTAATAGCGTTTGTCATGA
The DNA here is from genome assembly GCA_019787425.1 of Platygyra sinensis. Taxonomy (NCBI): domain Eukaryota; kingdom Metazoa; phylum Cnidaria; class Anthozoa; order Scleractinia; family Merulinidae; genus Platygyra; species Platygyra sinensis. The sequence goes on from JAHPZR010002639.1 coordinate 28,375, forward strand.
CTTTTTGCGTTCTTTTCATTTCGTCCGCGTACGCCATACTGTATCGGGAGACGCTTCGCCACCGGAAGATGATAAAAACTCAGCAGCTGTCTCAAGAAGAAGTGGTGAGATTTCTAAAAGAGAGCAAAGTGCTTAAGACAACTGTGTTTCTAGTTGGTGTTGTAGTGTTATGCTTCGTACCGGCAATTTTCTATCTCCTTTCAGAAGTATCCGTGCAAAAACTCAACTCAAGCGAAAATTTTAACTTCTTGCAGTGGGTTGGCACATTCGTCATGCTCAACTCTTTTCTTAATCCATTGATTTACTGTTGGCGCCTAAAAGAAATGAGGTTTGTCTTTGCAATTGCAACCAGAGGACGACCAGTCGCCGTGGGTCACTCAGACCAATGAAAAGAAAAGGCTTTAACTTCAGTGCAATAGTAATCATGAGAAATTAATAAACGTAACACAACTTGTAAAATGATTGCCAAAAATGAAATTTCACTTCACCCGAGACAATACATAATTCTAAAAGTACATTATGTGGGGGATCGTTCTTTCGAAAGGAGTTCCCCCATCAATTCGTCGGGTAATTGGCCTTTCAATTCCCTTGACACTGAGAAACATAGGTAGAGCTCGCGTTTATAGAAGTACGTGCTACAGTCTCATGGCTGCTGCTTGCTTGCTGTCAAACAATTTTCCTCTTCGTGTTATTTAAATCTGGATCTGTGTCGACTTTCGCGCCTTCTAGCCCCGATTTGATATATTCATCGACCCTGGAGAAAGATTTTTTTATTTGGCGTTATTTGGCTATCAACCGCTACATTTAAACCTACTGTTTTGACAGCTGAGCCTTTGTTTTTAGCTCTTTGCATTAATCTCCCCTGCATTTTAGCCAAAACCTAAGGGCATCGTCGTTGAGCTAGCCTGGGTGTCTTCCCTGTAAAGAAGCTCCGAAAATATCGTCTTGACTCAAATTAACTGCAAAACTACGTTACATTAACCGATTCTTCGAACAAAGCTTACAGCTTCGTTTGATCGAGCAATGCCTACTAAGCCTCGTTTTGGTGAACCCGGCTCAGGTCTATGCTGGACGTCCTTCATTTATGAATAAGGCATATTAGTATATACTAAAACGGTGGATAGTGTTAAACGCGCGCGCTGATTGGCTCGTCAAACTTCGGTAAAAGAACTCTTTACGATAGAATCTTTTTCACTTAAATGCATACAAGTTAAACTAAGAGTGAAGTACAAGAGAACAAGAAAGGTGCCACTCCCGTTTTTTCTAGATAGTTAAATGAAGCCAATTAATGAGAGAGAGGATGTTCTTGCCTAGATGAGCTTGCATTGGAGGCTTTTTGCATTAAAGAGTTGTTAATTATAGAATTCACTGAGAAAGCTGCATCATTTACTTCGTTTCAAAAAGGGCTTTTTGATAATCTGTTTTTACCAAGAACAATTTCAAAATCATTTTATACAGTTTAATGAATATTAGTATATACTAAAACAGTGGATAGTGTTAAACGCGCGCGCTGATTGGCTCGTCAAACTCCGGATATCCTGTGCTATGTACCTCCGAGCAACTCATGAGAAAATGGCGTCCCGGTTTGCAGCCGTGACAAGTGAAGAAATCATCCAAATTAATCTTTGTGGTGTGTATTATCTCACTGCTTTAGTTTCGGTGGCTAGCGGTGAGGTAAATATCCAACGCTAGCCACCGAAACTAAAGCAGTGAGATAATACACACCACAAAGATTAATTTGGATGATTTCTTCACTTGTCACGGCTGCAAACCGGGACGCCATTTTCTCATGAGTTGCTCGGAGGTACATAGCACAGGATATCCGGAGTTTGACGAGCCAATCAGCGCGCGCGTTTAACACTATCCACTGTTTTAGTATATACTAATATTCATTAAACTGTATAAAATGATTTTGAAATTGTTCTTGGTAAAACAGATTATCAAAAAGCCCTTTTTGAAACGAAGTAAATGATGCAGCTTTCTCAGTGAATTCTATAATTAACAACTCTTTAATGCAAAAAGCCTCCAATGCAAGCTCATCTAGGCAAGAACATCCTCTCTCTCATTAATTGGCTTCATTTAACTATCTAGAAAAACGGGAGTGGCACCTTTCTTGTTCTCTTGTACTTCACTCTTAGTTTAACTTGTATGCATTTAAGTGAAAAAGATTCTATCGTAAAGAGTTCTTTTACCGAAGTTTGACGAGCCAATCAGCGCGCGCGTTTAACACTATCCACCGTTTTAGTATATACTAATATGCCTTATTCATAAATGAAGGACGTCCAGCATAGACCTGAGCCGGGTTCACCAAAACGAGGCTTAGTAGGCATTGCTCGATCAAACGAAGCTGTAAGCTTTGTTCGAAGAATCGGTTAATGTAACGTAGTTTTGCAGTTAATTTGAGTCAAGACGATATTTTCGGAGCTTCTTTACAGGGAAGACACCCAGGCTAGCTCAACGACGATGCCCTTAGGTTTTGGCTAAAATGCAGGGGAGATTAATGCAAAGAGCTAAAAACAAAGGCTCAGCTGTCAAAACAGTAGGTTTAAATGTAGCGGTTGATAGCCAAATAACGCCAAATAAAAAAATCTTTCTCCAGGGTCGATGAATATATCAAATCGGGGCTAGAAGGCGCGAAAGTCGACACAGATCCAGATTTAAATAACACGAAGAGGAAAATTGTTTGACAGCAAGCAAGCAGCAGCCATGAGACTGTAGCACGTACTTCTATAAACGCGAGCTCTACCTATGTTTCTCAGTGTCAAGGGAATTGAAAGGCCAATTACCCGACGAATTGATGGGGGAACTCCTTTCGAAAGAACGATCCCCCACATAATGTACTTTTAGAATTATGTATTGTCTCGGGTGAAGTGAAATTTCATTTTTGGCAATCATTTTACAAGTTGTGTTACGTTTATTAATTTCTCATGATTACTATTGCACTGAAGTTAAAGCCTTTTCTTTTCATTGGTCTGAGTGACCCACGGCGACTGGTCGTCCTCTGGTTGCAATTGCAAAGACAAACCTCATTTCTTTTAGGCGCCAACAGTAAATCAATGGATTAAGAAAAGAGTTGAGCATGACGAATGTGCCAACCCACTGCAAGAAGTTAAAATTTTCGCTTGAGTTGAGTTTTTGCACGGATACTTCTGAAAGGAGATAGAAAATTGCCGGTACGAAGCATAACACTACAACACCAACTAGAAACACAGTTGTCTTAAGCACTTTGCTCTCTTTTAGAAATCTCACCACTTCTTCTTGAGACAGCTGCTGAGTTTTTATCATCTTCCGGTGGCGAAGCGTCTCCCGATACAGTATGGCGTACGCGGACGAAATGAAAAGAACGCAAAAAGTCATGACAAACGCTATTAAAAACCTCAGCCTCAACTTTACAAGCACTGCTTCGTCTGTTATCAGTCTAAGGAATGCTTCCCACAAAGGAAGAAATACCCAAAGCGCAAAGACAGCCAGCTTCATGTTTCGCTTTGTGACAAGGTAGGTGTAGCGCATGGTAAATTTGATCGCTATAAGTCTCTCGCCGGTAACCAACACCAGATGCAGCAGCGAGCATATGCTCAGGAAACGAAGGAAAATGTTGTGTACATCTGCAGCAATGCTTTTGGTGCTCTCACCCAGTAACTTCAGTGTTTCATACAAAATATACGACGGCTGCGCTGTGAGACCGATGAAGACGTCCGTTGCCGCCAAACAGGCCAGCAAGATATTGGTGTTAGTCTGGAGTCCTGGTCTTCTCTTTATGGCCATTATCACCAACACGTTGAACAGAACTGTCAAGGGACAAGTGATTCCGTTAATAGTGATGTTTGTTATAATAGTTACTTCTCTCATTCCAGAATGGTTTGAAAAATTGTTGGTTTCTTCGTTTGAGGTCAGATTTTGTTCGGAGACGTCAGCCATATTCGCACTAAGTCAGGCGCTAGAGCGTTTATTCCAAACTACTATAGAAGTCAAAATTCTACCATGTATTCCTCTCTGACAACTTGTATGCGTTTTTCTCTGGCTTTCTTGAGTGCTAGCAGAACTTTATCGAGCTTATTACATGACCCAGTTACGTGATTCTGTATTCGTAGCAAAAACTGACGAGACAGATGGTTAAGAGAATTGAGATTTTGATATTTGGAATAAATGGATGATTTCATTTTCGTATCTTGCAGTGCTTTCTTTTCAAATAGATTCCATGTTGCCGTGCGTCTGTTCAGTAATAGATCACAGATGAAGTCAAAGTGTGGCAAGAACAAAAAAGTGGCACACGAAGCGATAGCCTCATTGGCTGTTATGCATAGCAAAGGATTGTGATTGGTTCAGATATATAAAACACTCCACTGTCAAAGTTGAATCGAGCGTCGCTGGTCGTGGAATAAAAAACTTACAGCGAGAGAAGAATTGAACTGCGAAATCCACAAATTTTATTCAAATCGCGATGAAACTTGTTGAGGAACGTCTGAGCCCACCCAGTTTGCTTACAGGCAGGGTGTCATCATGACTGTGCTAACGCATCATTGCCTGATTTCAAACCGTGAAGGACTAGGTACGAGTCTGTTAATTATGGGATAAGCAACTATTGATCCACATAGTCAGAAAGAGCACACCAAGAAAAGCAAAATCCCCAAGTTTGGTGTTAATCAGGTTAGTTTTGACTGAGATACAACGATTTAAAAACTTCAAAATTAACAAAGAAATGTATGGCCATCCGGCGCTGTGTTGGACAGCGTCCGGATGGCCATACATTTCTTTGTAAATTTTGACATTTTCAAATGGCAATGGTTATAAACATTTGGACAATCAAGACTCTAAGGGTGTTGAATCTATACCATGTCTTTCAGCTAAGCATTCGATTGAGTTAACCCCAGTTTACTCTCTGTAAAACTTAAGCATGCAGCTACCGCTAAACCCCCAGATATTTAACTGGCACCACTGTTTTTTAGCATGAACGACTCAGGGAAGTGTCAGCGACCCTTTTGTCTTTAATTTTTTTCCTTAATGATTTAAATGTTTTTCATAATGACGTTTCTGCTCTTTTTAAATATGCAGATGACTCCACTAGCATAGCGCCCGTAAGGAGTAATTCTGATCCGTCTGATCGTTTGATAGATCTATTTTTAAATTGGTCTAGAGAGGATAACCCAAGACAATAGAACAATAGCACGCTTTATAATCCATCAACTGATGATATTTTCGCTCGCGCGCAATTGGTCTAAACACGTCACGTGACCTAATATTCCCCAGCTAAAACTGGGGAATAGCTGAGAATATTCCCCAATTTTCAAAACTGCTCGCATTGCGAAAAAGATTTGAAGGATAATAAATACGATAGCCACCATTTGGGGCGAAAATATGCTCGGATATTTGTCCTTGGACATTATCTGTTCCTCGAAGCTCACAGTTTTCATCGAGCTACGCCCTAGGAAAACTGTTCGTTTCTCGGAACAGATAATGTCCGCGGACAAATATCCTGGCATTTTTTTCGCGCCAAAGGATGCTTTTGTTTATATATTAGCAAACTTGCAATATTCCACAGAGTAAAAATCTGTCGGTACTAGGTTTTATTCCTCTAAGTAACTGCAAGTTTACTGAACTTGTAAGACTGGAATTAGTCAAGGCAAACGGATGTTTGCATCAGTTTTAAGGTCTTCTAAAAACGAGCGACTTTCTTAAGTAGAGATGGCCCATTTAAAAAAGTCCTTAGTTCTACCGAATTTTACATATTGCCTTTCTGTGTATGGAGCGTCAGAATCAGACTTGATTAGATCGTTCTCACAAGCACCGCACCGTTTCTATTAAGGATCTTTTATATAAACAGGACTGCTAGATTTTAAAGGCTATTTTAATACATCTGTACCTTAACATCCGCTAGAAGGAGAAAAAAAGAAAAAAACAAAACAGAGTGCCATCCCCAAGGTTAATACGGAACGATTTATGACATGTTATATAAGTAGACTGATTTTTAAACACGAGATAATGTGGATTTCTACGTAGTAGAAACTCCCATTTGTCAGTTTGACTAGTTTAAAATTTAGGCTTGGTAGATTGTTATTAAGTGTGCAGGTGACTAGAATATTACAAAAGATTTGCATTTCTTTCTTTTAGCAATTATTATTATTATTATTATTATTATTATTATATTTCACGGATACGAGTTTATTTTTTTTGAAAAATTGTTTAATAATTTAATGTTTTTACTGTTTTACTATAAGTAACATTTGGGAGAAAGTTTTCTGTCTTTTTAATGAAACAACTTAATAGTTTTTAGCTGATGGAAATACTGGTGTAAAGTTTCTGTGAATTTTAATAACGTTTGTATTATGTTTTAATTATTATTATTATTATAATAATAATTATATTTATTAAGAAATAAAAACGTTACTCTGGTTAAAATTGTCTAAAAATATGTACAATGTTTCTAAAAGTCCCAACGTTTCGGTTGAACCTTCAACCTTCATCAGGGGAAAGTGAAAAAATAATTTGCAAAAAATACGTTTCTTGTAGTGTGTCAAATTCGGATCTATTATTAAGTTCTGTCCCTCAAGGCAAGATTTAGAAATTCGTGCGGCAAATGCATGCCATCATCACGATTCAGCGGATTCCTGCAAGTGTTAATTTCCCAAGCTTCAAGAATGCGTCGATTGCGCCAATTAGCACTTGTGCGTAGGATCTTAGACGCCTCCCAAGAGACAGTGTGACCAGAACGTAAACAATGTTCCGCTAGAGCTGACTTTTGCGAGTGTTTATGTTCCACCGCTTTCTGGTGTTCTTTAAGGCGAGTAGAAAATTTGTGTTTGGTTTCCCCGATATAACTCTTGTCACAATCTTTGCATGGGATCGAGTAGATGGCGCCACGAGTCTGATCTTTTGGTACTGGGTCTTTCGGTTTAGGAAACAAATTCCCGATGGTTTGGTGTGGTTTTTGAGCAACGTTGATGTTGTGATTACTCAAAATTCGTTTGATAGGCTCCGATGTGCCCTTGATGTATGGTAGAATACAGAAACCCTTTGCAGCATCCGGTGCAGTTGTTGTCAGTTGCTGAGCTAGTCGTTTAGGTTTGCCAACATCAATCACAAATCGCTTTGGGTAACCATTCGCCACCAGTGCTGCTGTTACGTGCTTCATTTCCTTTGACCGTTGATCACTAGAAGATGGGATGGTTTTTGCACGATCGGTCAAAGATTTAACAACAGCCCTCTTGTGCGCAACCGGGTGATGCGAATGAAACGACAGGTATCTTTCAGTGTGGGTAGGTTTACGGTAGACCTTAGTGGAAAGTCGACCGTTGTCTTGACGACAGACAGTAACGTCCAGAAAAGATATTTTCCGATTTGTTTCTCTTTCAACCGTAACCTGGATCGATGGCTCGATATTGTTCAAATGATGCTGCAAGGTTTGCACAAGGCTGGAATTAACGGCCGCACACACATCATCCACATATCGTTTCCAAAAGCACGGTTGTACAATGGAAGTGGACAGTGCTCGTTTCTCAAGGTCTTCCATTACGAGGTTTGCCATTACAGCTGATACAGGGGAACCCATAGCTGTTCCAAAGATTTGCTGGTAATAGGTGTTGTTGTACTTGAAATTTGTTGTTGACAAACAGAAGTCTAACAGGTCAACAATGTCATCAACAGGAATAGTAGGTTTATCCTGTAAGGTTTCATCATTAGAGAGCACATCGGTGGCAACTTGAATGGCGAGATCCACAGGAATAGAAGTGAACAAGGAGACGACGTCAAAGGATAGCAGTTCGTCGCCTTCTTCCAGTTTGACATTTTTCATCTGTTCACAGAACTCCACGCTGTTCTTGACCGTTAAATCAGTATTATTCATCAGAGGTGTCAAGATCTGCGCCAAATGCTTCAATAGCATGTAGGTTGGAGAGTCTATAAACGATACGATAGGTCTTAAGGGATAACCAGGCTTATGAATCTTCGGTAAACCATAAAAACGAGGAGGCAGTCCATCTGAACTGCCGAGTTTGTTGTACAAACTGTCACTGATCTTGTTCTCTCGCTTAAGATTGGCCAATTTTTCATTGAGTTTCCTTTCCGTTCGTTGTGTGGGGTCTTTATCCAGAACTTTGTAGGTTCTTTGGTCGCTGAGCATTTGTTGTACCTTGTCGTCGTAGTCCTTGCGATCCATCACAACAGTACAGTTACCCTTATCGGTTATATCGGGGAAACCAAACGCAAATTTTCTACTCGCCTTAAAGAACACCAGAAAGCGGTGGAACATAAACACTCGCAAAAGTCAGCTTTAGCGGAACATTGTTTACGTTCTGGTCACACTGTCTCTTGGGAGGCGTCTAAGATCCTACGCACAAGTGCTAATTGGCGCAATCGACGCATTCTTGAAGCTTGGGAAATTAACACTTGCAGGAATCCGCTGAATCGTGATGATGGCATGCATTTGCCGCACGAATTTCTAAATCTTGCCTTGAGGGATAGAACTTAATAATAGATCCGAATTTGGCACACTATAAGAAACGTATTTTTTGCGAATTATTTTTTCACTTTCCCCTGATGAAGGTTGAAGGTTCAACCGAAACGTTGGGACTTTTAGAAACATTGTACATATTTTTAGACAATTTTAACCAGAGTAACGTTTTTATTTCTTAATATGTTTCTATCACCTGGTTACAGGACCATTTTTTTTTTAAAAAAAGAATTTTATTATTATTATTATTATTATTATCATTATATCTTATAAGCTTATTAGTTATTTGTTTTTTAGATAACCAAGTTTTATCATTTCGTAAATGAGAGTATAAAGGAAAAACAAATTAGGATGGGATAAATTTTAGTGCTTTTGTAAACATTTGTAGTATATTAGATATATCTGAAACTTTAATTGTTATTGTTATTTAAATTATTATTATTATTATTTCTGTAAATTTTGTTTACATTTCAAAGTTAAATAAAGTTTGAATTATTATTATTATTATTGTTTTTGCCATCAGAGCACCCCTGTGAAACCGAAAAAAACCTCAGTGGACGTTGCCTTGAATATTGAAGGAATTGAAAGACCGCTCGGAAAGCTTGCGGCTGCAGTCGACATCGCACGTTGGAGGTCATTCGAGTTGAGCCTGCACGCTGCCTCTAGTGAAGGCAGCGTGGCCGAGTAGTTAAAGCACCGGATTTGAAATTTGCAGGTCGCGGGTTCAAATCCCGTTCTGATGTGGTTCTCGGTAGCCCCAATTTCAACTTCTCGTCTACGCTTGTAAAATGCCAACTAGTCTGCCTCCCGCCAGTTGGGATTCTTAACCTAGTTATGTTTATTTGAATATTTATTTATCATTATTTGTTTACATTGGTCCTGAAAAGCCCCGATGGAAAATGGCCAATTACGTATCCATTTTTTTTTACTCGTATACAAAGGAGCGTTTATGACAGTGAAAATCTGTGTCCTGTGTGGTTGTTGACTCTCACATTTGAGATAGTGTTGCAGAAACGTTCCATTTGCGATACAGACCGCCGTGACCAAAGTGCACTATTCTCCCTGCTGTACCCTGAAAAGATTTGGAACATTCGCGTTGGAAAGTAAGGTTATGTGTTTATTTTAAAGTGGTGCTGTGACGTTTCTTTCCTGACACCAGTCTATGTAAGCAATTTTTTTTGAGATTGAAAAAAGTTGAATTTTCTAAATAAAATAATCTTACCAGCATTTTGCTTACAGTTAACTAAATTTTAAAACAAAGCAATGGCTTCTCAATAGCAAGGCCAGTCTTGTGTTTGGTTTAGTCTTGCTCGACTGTCGACTGAGACTGCTCGAGTATTTTTTCCGAGTCACTCTCTTCAGAAGAAACGTTTTTATCTTCTTCCTCCTATTTCTCGTTCATGCTCACAGCTCTGACAAGACGTTTTTCACATTAGGTGCGCGTTATACTATCCTTTACCTACTGAACAATTACGCATGTTGCTTCTTGGACAATGATATACTTTGCCTCTTCCACGTGATATATAATTAATTTAAGATGT
>JAHPZR010002641.1:0-5000 GCA_019787425.1 Platygyra sinensis
CATTTCCTCCATTTGCTTGTTGTAAGCTTCACCTTGCCCAGGGTTCTTCTTTAGTCGATTCTCCAACGACTCTAGACGCTTCATGGCTAAGGGTTTGTTGTCTGGTAGAAGATTGGGGTTCTTTTGCCATGGGTAGGGGATCATCCACTGGTTTCCGATTTTGACACAAGAGTCTTCTATCATTCTTCTTTCTTTTCTTTCCGTTTGTGACAACTTGTCCGCATCGCATACACACGGCTTCACCATCACACCCATGGTCTCGGTTGTCCAGAAGTCGGACAAATCTACTGGAGTAGCAAACCTCACATGCAGTATGCGGGTGACGTCAGAAGTCGCAGTTGGGTTGCCTCCGAAAACTACCCAGCCAAGCGGGGAGTTACGCACGAGTAGGTGTTCGACTTGCCTTGTATCTCCAGTATGCATGTGGGCGTGGTCAATTCCGATCAGTAAATCAACGTGTCCCTTTCGGCGGTGAAATTTCGCATCCGGTAGACCAAGTAATTCGGGCAAGTGAGAGGTATTGACTGTGGTGATCTCATCGCTAATGGTGGGTATACCAATTGCTTTCACTGTGAATCTCTTGTTGTCATCGATGGACGTCAGTTGAATCGTATACTGTTTTGTTTTCAGCGTTTCTTCCTCTCCGCCAACCTTGGTAATTGTGACTGACGCGTCCTTTCCCTTTAAACCAAGGGTTTCTGCAGTTTCTTGTTTGATTAAACTGATCTGTGAGCCAGAATCTAGGAGTACATTTCCACGCTTGAATAAACCATTTGCGTTACCAATATTCGCAGAAAGGACCGGTAGTACAGCTTCAGCAGAATTGGCTGCCATGGCAACGGAAATCTGCACTGAGTTACTTCTGTGAAGTAGATGATGGTGGTTATGCGGACACTGAATGCCATTCTCCATTTTCGTACACCGTCGGCTACGGCTGCAGTTATCCATTCGGTGTTCCCTGCCAGCCCGTTTTAAACAACTGAAACACACGTGGTTGGCTTTGGCGCTTTTGATGCGATCCTCAATGCTAAGGGCTGCAAATTTCGGGCATTGGTCGGGCCAGTGCGCTGAGGTTTTGCACATCCAGCATTTGTGCCTGGGTGGGTTGTCATTGTCAGCTCTTACGTGGTTGATATGACGCCGCTGGGTTGGGCCTACCCTGATCGGAGCTGTGGCACGCATTCTTGACTTCATCTCCACGGTCATCCAGCTCATCAACGCGTGCAGGGTAGCAGGCTTCTTTTCTCTCTCCAAATCTCTCGCCCAGATCTTTCTGTCATCCACACACATTTTCTGCTCTATTATGGATAGCATGTGACTATTGTCCATATCACTGGGCAAGCCAACTTCCTTTAAGGTGTTGTAGGACCGCTTGACGAGATGTACGAGGTCGCAAAAGCGCGCGTCTTCTCCATCCTGTAACGCTTTAAATTGCATAATATCCTGTGTCACAGTGTCTGATACGAATCGCGGGTCCCCATATATGGAGTCTAGATACTCCCACGCGGCATCGTAATCGCTTCCAATACCTTTGATCAGTTCTAGCGGTTTATCTCGCAGACAGGTCCGCAAGAGGGTAATTGCATCTCTTTTCGTGTGCTTTGCCTCTATCGCGTGCTTGAAATCGGAACGGAAAATTGCGTAATCTCTAACGTTCCCGGCAAAAGCTGGTAGCTTTGGCTTTTCTAGTTTAAACGTGCAGGCGCCAGTTTGAATTGTACTTTGTTCTGTACAAGCTATCTGTGTGGCGTTATTTACACTGTTTGTTTCCTGACTTTGTAAGTCATCAGCCGTTTGGACAGTGTTAATTACTTCTAAATTGCCAGTGGCCGGAAGGGCTTGGCCAACAGATTGAGGAACGGTCATTCCAGAGCTATCATTATCTTCGCTAGGTGTTACCGACTGCATATTTGAAATTCCTTGCTTATCTACGTGGCTTGAAGCACTTTCTTTGCCTTTACTCAAATCCCCATTAACATCTAAATCATTGGAGCCAGGCTGTTTTTTACTTTCAATAAACATTTTGGCGTCTACTTCTAATTTCATAAATGTGTGCTGGCAATCGGCAAGCCACTCCTCTTCTTTCTCATATGCTTCGTCATCTTCAATTAATGCTGCATACTCTTCGTGTTTACAGACTAAAGCTCCGTACACTACTTCTAGCTTAGCTAAGGCTTGTCTTACCTCATCTGGAGGTCTCTCATGATCTACGGTATATGCCAGCGATTTTCCGGCTCGTGTGAATGCCGATTTCGCCGTGCGTCGGTCAGTCTTGGCTTGTTTTAGAGCGTCCTCATCCATGTGAGTTCTCTTGCCGTTTTTCAGTCGAGCCGATCAGCTTCTCATTTCCTCCAAGAAATCGAATGTAATGTTGCGCGATGAATCTCGCCGTTGGTGATTAATGACTGCCACAAATCGTAGAATTATTGATGTTTTATTCGTAGACAATTTTTCGATCTGAAACAGTAGATAAACGACTATTGTTGAGCCACTTGAACCTAAAATCGCTTACAAAGTTATCTCTGAAAGAAGAATTGATTTCGTTCGTACAAAGTTCACTTACTTCTGTGGCGGGTCGTCACGTACAGGTTAGCAAATGTTTCCTTTAACTGGTTAGCTTGTTCAGGTGAGCGATTGAACCGTGTCTTAGCCTTGAAAGGAACTGTTGTGAACTAAACTCTTAGTGAAATCGGAGCTCAAAGATCAAAGATCGAAATCAAGGTCAATCACGGTTACGAAATCAGTCAAAGAAACATAGTGTTTGGGATCATGTATAACTGCGAGCATGCGATGAAGGGTGAGCTTTTCCCATTATGTAAGGTTTTGAATTAAATGAGTGTTAGCCTCTACTACTAATGTTAATGTGGTTTCTATGATATGAACAATTGTATTCAAGGGGGCGGAATGCAGTAGAGGGAATGTGAAGAGGTTGTGACCAGGTTCGAATCGTTTGCGTGTTGTAGTGAAACCTAAATATTGCTGCAGAGTCGAGAGCGAGTCGTTAATTTCAGCATCTATATCATTGATCAGTTTCAATGACAAGTTTCGACAAGAAAAGCGAAGAGACAACGATTAATTCCGTCAACAGAACAAAAAGAAATTATTCTGTGATGATTTTACATTTATAATGGTTCTTGTTTACTACTGGGATGAGAAGAAACGTTGTAAATGAAACTTAATCTTTTCTCGTCAACGTTATCAGGGTTTTCGCTTTATCACATTAATAGCCAGCACGACGAATTGTAGTAGAAGAAAAATAAAATTTCTTGTTTAAGATAACTTAAGTGAAGTAAATGAAGTCTTCGGAGTTCTACTGATGTTTGTGTTAAGTCAGTGCAACGACTTTGGTAATTGAATAATATACATCGGGTTGTTTCAGTGGTGGCTAGTTATGAACGGGATGAGCTTTGCGTTTTGAAGTAGTTCGTGAGTCAGTAGTAAACAAATGGGAAGAGAATTTATTTCAGGTTACAAAGGGTAACTTGATACTTTTGTTTTTCACAACGAGTAAATTCAATTAGAGGTCACGAATCGGCGCTTCTAGTTCAAAGGACATATTTTAGAGGAGACGAGACTATTTAGATTTGAAACAGTTTTAACGTTTACAAAATAAGTGAAGTGACAATTGTTTTGTTCTTGTATGCAAATGTAACGAGATATCTTTATTTTTAGTTGCAAAGGGTAATTTGACACCCTTGTTTTTCACAAGGAAGTAGATTCAATTAGAGGTGATGATTCGTGAGCACTTATTTTCCCGAGATGTTTGCTAATTTTAGTTAGAATTGGTAACTTGATACCTCTGTTTTTCACAAGAGAGTAAATTCAAGTGGAGCTGACGAATCGTCACCACTTGTTCCCATGAAATGTTTGAACAAAGAAAACGAGATATTGCTATTTTTAGTTACAAATGGTAACTTAACACTTTTGTTTTTCACACTGGAGTAAATTCAGTTAGAGCTAACAAGTTGTTGTGCTACAGATTGATCAGTTGATTGCTTGGCTATAGTCATCAGTGAATCAACAAGGACAACCTCGTTCCCAGGGTCTCTCATCTTACCGCCTGGGGCGAGCGAGGAGAGAACGAGGTTGCAACTAGGACTGCTTGCAGATAAGAAACGTGAGGGTAGATGTTCAGGTGATTATTAACCATGACGCCATCATAGAGATGAACGATGATGCAATAATATAGTTTGTGTTGATCAAGTGATATGGTGTCTACCGTAATAACTGAATCATCGAGGGGTCTCTGGAATGTGCAATGCGTTGTGACTGTAGCGCTGGGAAAACAGCTAATTTTTAAAAGCGCGGTTATAAGATCTACGATCTTTCTTGTCGTCTCTAACCCATACCTTACTTACAACAGTTTTGACCTACATGTACTAAATTTCTGTTATTCCACCCACAAAAATAATATAGGTATTAAATCATCATCTGTCAATACTCCATGTTTCATTATGGAAGCACACAATACACATATATAGCTTGCCCCTCTACAAAAAAAAAATTCACAGCCCTTTTTTGCGCAACAACTCAAAAACCTGCAGAAAAACAGTCACCCATTCTCCCCCCCCTCCACCACCCATTTATTCCAACAGCCCATTTATTCCAACAGCCCATTTATTCCAACAAAAAACTCCTACACGCTTAGCGTGCCTATATTTTATCCATACCCTCTTGCGACAACTTAAGATGACAACTTATCTCAGCGATACAAGATCGTATGTACATCAGATTCTCAGTTTCTTTCTTGCTGTACATTGTAGCCAAAAAGCTTGTCAAATTAACTAAATTATCACTGAAAGAGTCGATTAAATGCTCCCATTTTCATAACCTTTTAATTAAAAAAATAACTCTTGCACGCCTTGCGTGCCTATGTTTCAATGTGCAAACGAATGTTTCGAAAAAGGTGAAATGTCACGCTCGCAAAAACAAGCAGTCATAACACTTATCGAAAAGAAAGGAAAGGACCGCTCTTTTTTGGATAACTGGCGACCAATCTC
>JAHPZR010002641.1:10000-15181 GCA_019787425.1 Platygyra sinensis
ATAAGGTCTACGATCTTTCTTGTCGTCTCTAGCCCATACCTTACTTACAACAGTTTTGACCTACATGTACTATATTTCTGTTTATTCCAATCAGCAAAAATTATTTGCGTGTTAAATCATCATCTGTCACTAATCCATGTTTTATTATAGTAAGCAGCACAATACACCTATATGTGGCTTTGCCCATTCTACAAATAAAAGTAAATCAACACTCAGCCCTTTTTTTGCCTAACTCAAGAAACCTACAAGAGGAAACAGTACCACCCATTCTCCCACCCACCCTCACCAGCTCCCGATTTTATTCACACAAACCCTACACATTTAGCGTGCATATATTTGTTGCCATACCCTTCTTTTGAACAACTTAAAATAGAATAAACCCAAGGGCCTTCACTTCACCTCCTTCCCACCTTCAACATAAACCAGGCACCCAGACTTTTTACAACTCAAAATTTTTAGGCCTACTGTTTGTTTTATCTTAGCAATGTAAGGATTCGTATGGTACATCAGATTCTTCCGTGTTTCCTTTCTTGCTGTATATTAGTAGCGCATAAACTTGTCAAATTTAACTTATAATTATCACTGTTAAAGCGTCGCTTAAATGCTAATAATTTTCAAAACCTTTTTCATTAAAAAAATTAATTCTTGCACGTCTTCCGTGCCTATGTTTATGATGTCGTTTTTTTACTTAAAAGTAAAAGCTATGCCCTCCATGAGTGGGCGCGCTGTTGCCAAGGAGACTCGCACGACCAAGAAGCATTGAAATTGGCACTGGGTGAGCCACCATATCCTGTGACCGGGGGGCAACAGAGTGTATTACAGGCGAATATGCTTTGAAGCTATTGACTTGATGAATGAATTCCATTTGACCAGGCGGGGGGGGGTTTTGGTTTTTTGACCAGCCAAGCTTTTGATACGTTATGGCAAAGATGGTTACGTCTTCATCTTAATTACGACCCCTCAATTCGCATGACAACATTCCGAACGAGCCTAAAGTTTTAATCGAAAACTGTACAAGGATGATGTTAATATTTTCAGTTTTGTGGGTTTTTTTTTTAACTGCCCAGATGGACATTTTTACAAGACAGTGGCTGCTTGAAGGATGCTCATTATTTTTGTTTTGACGACACATCACTAGAAAAATTAAAGACGCTGAGCTACCCAGCCCAGAACAGGAAATGAATAAAAGAAGCTATCCCGTTGATGTAGCAGCTGATTCTCGTAAATCCAAGCACAACAGTAGCAGCCAGTGAAAAGATCCTTTTTTCGACTGCCTGGAGGCCTAAAAACATGGGCTCCCATTCAAGATATGCAAGCCAGGAACTATTACTAACCTGGACAGTTTTACAACATACACAAAGAAAGAATGGACAGGCTTTCCACCATTGACATCGGGGGGGGGGGCAAACTGAATTTCCGACCGCACACACGACAGAAAAGCGTAATTTTGGCACTTTTTTCGAGTAATGTGTACAGTTACTTTAATAACCATTCACTAAATTACTTTGCAAGTTTACGCGTTTTGTTTTGGCTTGGATGGTGTACATAGTTTTGATTGCATGATAATAAACAATGTGTTTGAACGCTGCGGACTTTCGTATGATCATGAAGATAGTACAGATTCTCGGAGGGTGTTATCCACCACGCTCAAGCCTTTGGCTTTGGCGGATAACCCGCCTCGCTCTGCAGAGCATGTAACTCTTCATATCATACTCGCCTCGTGCCAATATTTGCTCAGTACATTATACGGCGTTTGGTTCATGGCAGCTCAAGCAAATTGTGTGGATTTCTGGCGTATTATATAGTACTTAAAGGTTGACATCAAAGTAGTATAACATACACATCTATGATATTGCAATTTAGTGATGGTGAAGTTTTCCAGGCCTGATAGCAACATCACTGAAGTACTGTGGAAAAAATCGCATAGTTTTTTATCGTTATACTGCGCATTCTCCGTCATTGTAGAGAAATTGAATAGAAATCCCCAAGAATGCCCCACGCCCCCGCCCTGAAAAAAAATTTCCTTCACACTATTCGTCCTTTGCTCTCCCCCACTTGAAAACTTAACTGCTGCGGTCCCCTGTTCCCTAGTTTAGACGCAATGTTGTAATGACCGTATAACATAATTTGTGGGAAGGGCTTTTTCAGTCGTTGATGTTGCGTGGTCGATAAGTATGAAAATGTGGCTTCTTTACAAACATACCCACTCCAAGGCTAGAGTGGGGGGGGGGGAGGCAAAAAACCAATAACCCCTTTTTATGACCAGAAACTGGACAAAATCATCTAAAACTGAGACCCTATTTATGAACCAAAACAGCTGAAAACCATATCCCTTGGGGGCCGCACATACGATATAGCCTCATATAAGGGAGTACTGCGCCCGCCAGGGGAGACGGGACCACGCAGCAGGAGTCTCCATCTTTGCATCCGTATCAAAGGGCATGTGCGGGTTCACACCGAGCTGGTCAATAGCGTTTCATCATCAAGGTTGAATAGGCTTTCAAAGGATATTCGCCTGCTAATAGTCTTGCGCAGTCACAGGATGTATGTTGGCTCTCCAGTGCCAATTTTCAATTCTTTGGTGTCGCGAGTTTCTCCTTGGTAACATCGGTCCCTTCATGGAGAGATAGCTTTTACTTTTCCAGTAAAAACCACCTCATCATAAAATTCTCTGAAGCTCATATTGTTTTGCCGATCTTCTCTGCAGGAAACCTCGTTGTAATAAACTACTAGCTCGTTTTGCCACTTAGAGCTGACATCTTTTGTTTGCTTTAGGGTTTCTTGAATAAGGTTATCTGTGTGAGAAAACAGCCGCTGTCCTAATTTCAACCCGAAGAGAAGTCAAAGAGTGTTTCATTTTGCACGCTTGGCAGCTAGTGATCCTTCCACGTAGTATTGGACTGGAGTTTTCTCATCAAGGATAATTTGTCCACATCCTGAAGACGAGCTGCATAATTGTCCTAGGATTCGCTTGAAAACCGCTTGTGCGTACTGGTCCATGTAGTGGGGCAAAGGCCAAGTATGCCCTTGGCTTCAGATTCCTGGGCCTTCTACAGGTTTTTCTTTTAATTTCCTCCCCCGGAGATTTTTCCCTCGTTTTTGGTGAAAACTTTATGAGGAGAACTGATCTCTTTTGCGTAGTTCCATAGTGTCCTGATTAACAACTTACAGTTTTTTGTGGTGTCCTGTTACACACTGTAGCTGAGTGTCGTGTCCAATCGACAGTGAGTAGGATAAGCCTCTGGTTGGAGCTCCTTGAGATTCTTTTTCGATCGACACCAGTTTTGAGGTCCCATCATGTTGCTGGCTCCTATCCAGAGCGATTATCCCCTAACAATTACCTAAGATGAGAACCGTAGTTTTAATAACACCATCTTTTATAGCCGACACTTATAGTCTCCGCGCTGAATGTCGAGACACATTGGAAAAACCGAGGAAATCTTCGTGAGCCCTCTACCTCTTGGTCCACCCGAGTCGAATGCGAGTGGTGTAGTTGTGTTCGCTTTGTTACTTGATATCCTGTGTACTCGTCGCATCTGATTGAGGGAGGAACCGATACCAGGATCACGGATGACATGATTCGCCATGATGGCAGTTATTTTATTTTGACTAGCGTGTGGGTGTATTCTTGCTTCTTTCCTCTCTGAACATTTTAAAAAGAGGCTGGTCTTTGCCCCTCTTAGTTTAAGTAACTGAATAAAGTTTGAATTCCAATCATCAGTAATCACACTGCTAGCCTTTCCTTAGCCGGACCAAGATACTGCGAAACTTCAATGACTTTAATGAACCTATACGTTAGACTCCATTGTCTCTTTGGCTGCATCACTGGCCATTTCCCACACACCTTTCTGCAAGTTCTGGTAGGTTGTTCATATCATGGCTCTTTTGTGGCATTCAGACACTTGAACTCCTTGAATCGCAACCAACGCCTTTTCCCATTTTGGAAAACCTTTGGAAATAAAGCAGACTTCCGTACTTCTGGCATGCTCTGAAGATTTGAATTTTGCATTTTGTTGCATGCAAATGAAACAAGACAAGAATCGCTTTGGCGCATTATAGTGTGCCAGGGAATTCCGAAAACCACTTGGATTGAATGCGTGATTCTGTTTGCCACAATTCTGTTTTGCAAAGTGAAATCCGCAGGTTGGTAATTGGTTTAACGTTACAGGTATATTGATCTTCTACGCTCTTGCTTGGGGGGGGGCCCCCCCCCTTTTTGGGGTTCCCCCCCCGAACTGATGAATTGTCGCGTTGGATGGGAGGCGGCTGCGACCTCTGAATGGATTATTGTGGCTTTCTACTTCACTATTGAGTTGATTGGTTTTCACACATCCTTTGGGTGGAGGCTCTTTAAAGAATGTAAATGAACTTAGACCATTTTAAAAACTATGTTCCAATAACATGAACATCGACTGGACATAATTTATTATAGAACAGATTCAGAAGAAAATGTTAGCAAAATTAAGGCAGAGTTTACTCACCACTAAAGAAGGTTTTCTTTTGTTTGGAAAAGTAACATCAGAAATTTTAGAGATCTCTTCTTTGCATTAAGATTGGTATTGACGTCTCGATCCATTCGTATTTATTTTGCGTGTACCATAGTGCACTGGTTTGTTCGTATAACCTGCCGGATTTAGTGTTCCTTGATGCACGCAGGCTATAACACAATTCTGGGGTTTAAGTTACTTTTTCTGTGACGAAATGTTTTATAAATCAGACCGACGTTCAACAAAACTTGCAGGTTGGGAATGCCCGATGAGCCCGTGAATCCATCATCAAAGATGGAGCTTCGTGCTGTTGAGCTATAATCAGACGCACAATAACAAGAGAAAGACATAACTTCATATCTTCCCAAAAATCAGGTTGCAACTAATAAACATTTTGTTTGCGAATCGCCTTATAACGAATAGCCCCAGTTTATACTTTAAAACCAATTGACCAATGACAAAACAATGCGTTTTCCTGAGAGGTACGCAGAAAAAGAAGCCATTTCAAAGAGGTTTACCTCTACTAGGTTAGAAGCGAAAAAATATTCTGCAATTGTAATGACTAATGCTTCATCTGTCTATTGTATCTGCAACGTTTTGTCTTTGCTAGTAACTCTGGTCCACTTTGAATTAACGATTTTTTGCTAATTTTCACTCCGTTTACTTTTGTTAATTATTTTTGTTTAATTTATTT
>JAHPZR010002642.1:0-5000 GCA_019787425.1 Platygyra sinensis
ATACATTTATTTTGTGTGTAAAACTTCGGAGATTGATTAAAGGAAGGGATTTCAACGTTGCAAAAATATCATACCTTACGTCAGAGGTTTGTCCGAGCAGCTTCGCCGCTGCCTACAACAACAAGGCGCACTTAGTACGGCCAAAAGACCCTGTCGACGCGACCAAACAAGACGGCGTTTTTACGGAATTCCCTGTGAATGCGGTAAAGTTTTTGTTACTTAATCTTAATTAATTATGTATGTTTCGCCTAGTTGTTATAAAGTCCAACGGTTTTTCAAATATTATGTAATTGACGATGATGTTGGCAACATCGAAACATGTCTTTAAAATTAAAACACGTCGTAACCTTCTTAATAATCAGTTTGTTGTCTATTCCATGCAAAATCCTGTTGTTTATCGGACGGCGAAAAAAGTAGTGTTTTGCTGATTATATAAGTTGCTATGTAAGCCTTAACCAGGCATTCTATCGCTGCAGCGATCGAACAAATGATACCGCTTTGAAACTTCGCTGGAAGTCTGGTTACTGAATAAATGTTCTAAAATTTGCGTCATTTTAACTTCGACTCTTGGGAATGCTTCTAAGGACCATTAACTTACTGCCCGGCGTCAGATGTAGGCTTTTTTATCGGCCTTTAGACGAATTTTACTGCTTTTAATTGCCAAGTAGTAGAATGAGTCCTTGAGCGCTTTCCATTTGAATGGTAAAATCGGTTTTCCCGGAGGGAAACCAAATGGAACAGGTCTTTCCACAGAAAATTTTTCGAAAAAAAGGGAATACCTTCAGAGGTATTCCTCTTTTTTCGTTTTCACCGGAATTACCGGAAAATCACTGTACCATTTACTTTATCACACTAGTACCATGCTCCTTGGCAAAAATAAGCGATTTCGCTCGAGAATGGCGTCCTCCTTCATGTTTGAGTGTCCAATATGCGGTTTTCATTTTGAACAAGCGAAACGTTTTTTGAAGACACAGATCAGAGAAAAAGCAATCTTACCATTTGGCCACTAAATGTATTGATTTCTTAGGCCAGTACACTTTCCGTAACGAGCCGAACCACTCTCGAGACACTGCTACATGTAACATTAAATCGATCGGCATAGCCGCGTTTTCTCCTCGTTTGCAATGCACCACAAGAAGATTGAAACTTGTTTCCGTGCCCATATAACTTGCCTTCCGAATGGGTTTCCGACGGGAAGCTGTCTCCCATGCCCACTATCTTCTTTCTTACGGAAGTGGCTTTGAAATTCATCAATGGAATATAGAAGGGTATTGCTTGTTCGAAATAGCCATGACACCGATTCAAACTTCTCCGGGCAATTAATGCTGCCATAGAAAACATGCACGGGCAAGTCATCTTCTTCTTCTTCTTCTTCTTCTTCTTCTTCTTCTTCTTCTTCTTCTTCTTCTTCTTCTTCTTCTTCTTCTTCTTCTTCTTCTTCTTCTTCTTCTTCGATTTTGTGACTGATTGTCTGCCAAATTAAAACAGCTACCCCTAAATCCGTACATTATCAATTGGTATATGAGTTTCCTCTATGCAAGACAACAACGTGTTGTTAGTTATAATTTTTTAGGTCATTGGAAATCTGTCAATAAAAGAACCACACAAGGCAGTGTAAGCTGGCCGTACCTTCTTAATATATTTTGGAATGACTTAGAGATTTTCTTTAATGATTGCCCTGTTCTTTTTAAAGACGCCGATGGTTTCACTATAGTTCGCCTATCACTAGGAACCGCGACCCGTCTGCCGACTTAGTAGGACAGTTCTTAACCTGGTGTAAAGACAATAAAATGGTCTGTAACCTATCTAAATGTAAAGAGCTTGTTGTTAGAAAGAAAAATCACAGTGTACTTTACTCTACAATTAACAACATTCCTCAATGTAATAGCTTCGTTTTACTAGGAGTAACTCTACAGAGTGACGGGAAATTTAATGAGCATGTAAGAACCAAGCTTGTTAAAGCAAACAAGTGTTTACATGTCCTACGAACACTAACAAAGAAACACTACTCTCAGGCAGAGATAGATCATCTTTTTTATATTTATTGTTTTACCCAATTTTAGCTGTGCGCTTTCAGTCTATGGAGCATCGGAGTCTGATCTTACGGTTATACATATTTTTTTAGACCGATGCCATAAACGCCGTTTCATTTCATTTCGAGTTTCTATCAGGAACCTTTTAAATAAAAAAGACCGAAACATTTTAAAGAAATTAATATCCAAGGATTGCCACCCACTAAAAGATATCACTCCTGAGAAGACGTATGTACATAATCTGAGAAAAAAAAGGCTGCGCACGCCCGAAAATTAATACAGAACGTCTTATGAACACTTTTGTAAATAGTTTGATTTTTAAGCTACATTTATTGTAATGATATATTATGACATATTTATGCCTGAATTTTTTAAAACAGGGTCAGCAAAGACAAGGGGCGCTTTCCTTTTGACTGGAAAAACCGGTGAGAATTTTGCTCCAGATGGAACAGTACAATTTTTCCTCCGGAAAAAGTGGAACGGGAGCAGCTGTACGATTTGACAAAAATTTACTTTTTCCTGGGAGAGCCTGGGTGCTAAAGCTTGGCAACAACAAACATGGCTGGTAAATTTGCAGTGGTGTTTGAAGTTCTGTTGGATGATATTTACGCATTTCACTTAATCGAAGAAGAAGAAGAAGAAGAAGAAGAAGAAGAAGAAGAAGAAGAAGAAGAAGAAGAAGAAGAAGAAGAAGAAGAAGAAGAAGAAGAAGAAGAAGATGACTTGCCCGTGCATGTTTTCTATGGCAGCATTAATTGCCCGGAGAAGTTTGAATCGGTGTCATGGCTATTTCGAACAAGCAATACCCTTCTATATTCCATTGATGAATTTCAAAGCCACTTCCGTAAGAAAAGAAGATAGTGGGCATGGGAGACAGCTTCCCGTCGGAAACCCATTCGGAAGGCAAGTTATATGGGCACGGAAACAAGTTTCAATCTTCTTGTGGTGCATTGCAAACGAGGAGAAAACGCGGCTATGCCGATCGATTTAATGTTACATGTAGCAGTGTCTCGAGAGTGGTTCGGCTCGTTACGGAAAGTGTACTGGCCTAAGAAATCAATACATTTAGTGGCCAAATGGTAAGATTGCTTTTTCTCTGATCTGTGTCTTCAAAAAACGTTTCGCTTGTTCAAAATGAAAACCGCATATTGGACACTCAAACATGAAGGAGGACGCCATTCTCGAGCGAAATCGCTTATTTTTGCCAAGGAGCATGGTACTAGTGTGATAAAGTAAATGGTACAGTGATTTTCCGGTAATTCCGGTGAAAACGAAAAAAGAGGAATACCTCTGAAGGTATTCCCTTTTTTTCGAAAAATTTTCTGTGGAAAGACCTGTTCCATTTGGTTTCCCTCCGGGAAAACCGATTTTACCATTCAAATGGAAAGCGCTCAAGGACTCATTCTACTACTTGGCAATTAAAAGCAGTAAAATTCGTCTAAAGGCCGATAAAAAAGCCTACATCTGACGCCGGGCAGTAAGTTAATGGTCCTTAGAAGCATTCCCAAGAGTCGAAGTTAAAATGACGCAAATTTTAGAACATTTATTCAGTAACCAGACTTCCAGCGAAGTTTCAAAGCGGTATCATTTGTTCGATCGCTGCAGCGATAGAATGCCTGGTTAAGGCTTACATAGCAACTTATATAATCAGCAAAACACTACTTTTTTCGCCGTCCGATAAAC
Source organism: Platygyra sinensis (assembly GCA_019787425.1). Lineage (NCBI taxonomy): Eukaryota > Metazoa > Cnidaria > Anthozoa > Scleractinia > Merulinidae > Platygyra > Platygyra sinensis. The sequence continues at coordinate 3,717 of JAHPZR010002642.1, forward strand.
AACAGGATTTTGCATGGAATAGACAACAAACTGATTATTAAGAAGGTTACGACGTGTTTTAATTTTAAAGACATGTTTCGATGTTGCCAACATCATCGTCAATTACATAATATTTGAAAAACCGTTGGACTTTATAACAACTAGGCGAAACATACATAATTAATTAAGATTAAGTAACAAAAACTTTACCGCATTCACAGGGAATTCCGTAAAAACGCCGTCTTGTTTGGTCGCGTCGACAGGGTCTTTTGGCCGTACTAAGTGCGCCTTGTTGTTGTAGGCAGCGGCGAAGCTGCTCGGACAAACCTCTGACGTAAGGTATGATATTTTTGCAACGTTGAAATCCCTTCCTTTAATCAATCTCCGAAGTTTTACACACAAAATAAATGTATAACAGAATAAGGTATATAAACTAAAATTCAAACGAAAAACAATAGTTTCAATAACAAAAGAAAAATCACTATCACCAATGAAAAGCTAAATTAAATATTCTGAGAAAATAGTGTGCATACATTAAAATTCAAAAAGCAACCGTCAAACGCACACGTTAAGTTTCACAATAACAACACTCCCACTTTTGACGTTGCTTATTTGACAGTTTTCATTCCTAGTTCGAGGACAAGCTTCTCGAAAGAATGCCTAGGTAACGGCTTCGTCAGAATGTCCGCAATCATCTCACCAGTGGCTACATATTTCAAAATGATCGCTCCGTTTTGCACTCCTTCGCGAACGAAATGATAGCGTATATCAATGTGCTTGGTCCTAGCATGACCCACAGGATTCTTCGCCATTGCAATAGCTCCCTGGTTGTCTTCATTTATTACGATGGGGTCCTCCAGAGGTTCTCCTACATCTGTGAGTAACCTACGAAGCCAGATTGCTTCCTGGGTGGCCGCACTAAGGGCTACATACTCGGCTTCTGCTGTCGACAGCGCAACGGTAGCCTGTTTTTTGCTCAGCCAGCTCACTGCTCCCTTAGCCAATAAAAACACGTTTCCTGAAGTGGAGTGGCGGTCATCCACATCGCCTGCCCAATCAGCATCTGCGTAGCCAATCAGGTTTCCATCAGCACACTTCTTGTAACTCAGTCCAAGATATACCGTTCCTTTCAGATACCTGAGAATCCGTTTTGCTGCAGTTAAGTGACTTTGTGTAGGATTTGCACAGAACTTCGACACAACTCCCACAGCTTAGGCGATGTCCGGACGAGTTGTGATTGCAGCATAAAGTAGGCTCCCAACGATAGACTGATACGTGATCTTATCAACTGGTCTGCTAACACCA
>JAHPZR010002642.1:10000-12500 GCA_019787425.1 Platygyra sinensis
GAATTGAAATTTCAGAAGCATGGATGCCCACGATCAAAAAACACAACAACAGGAGAGCTACAAAAAAGCAGGCCACTGAGGGAGCAGCCAACCGGAACAGTAAGGATCGAAACGCACCAATCACAGCTGGTAAAAACCAACCAATCACAGCGGAGCATCATGCTTTATAAGGTTTCGCGTAACCGGTCGATCTCATCGCGTGATGAAGACTATCAATACGCAGTCGAAACGTTGCGATTTACATCCTAAAGTAACTACATCGTGAGACAAACAATAATGTTTTATTATTATTATTATTATAATTATTATTATAATTGTTATAATTATTATTATTATTTATTATTATTATTATTATTATTATTATTATTATTATTATTATTATTATTATTTGAAACAAGAAATATGAGTGATAGGAACCGACGTTTCGGTGCATCTTGCGCCATTATCAAGGTTACATAATTAATGATAAAAAGCGGTTTGTAAAAAGGCTAAGTTGAAGCGAATTTGCATAACATAGCGGCAAGCTAATTACTTAAATACTTTAGCACGAAGAGAATCGGACTGCACATTCAATGTTGGTTTAAGCTCTTGAATATACAGCATTTCATTAACAAGGCAGTCAAATTTGTTCATGCATTTCTTGATTACATTGAAGCGTGCTAAGAAATTGTTCGGAACAGCAGTGTTATGTTCTTTGTAGTAATGCTTGCAGATTGATGACGCCTTTTGACGGTGTCCCTCAACGCGCGTGTGAAGGTGGCCCTTTGTATACCCAACATAACCTGCATCACACAGGTCACACTTGAATAAATAAACAACGCATTGCTGGGTTACAATGTTGGGCTTGGGCTCACGCAGGCTTAGATCTTGATTAAGCTTGCGGCTAGTAAACACGGGTTGAATGGTCTTTCCCACCTTGCTGCTAAGATCTCTAAGTTGCCGTTTGACAGACACTGCAGCATCCTGATCTTTATAGGGGATAGCTATCCGGATGACGTCATCGGTATGCTGTTTAGACTGGTCCGCTGCGACTCTCGAGGTGATAAACTTGTTGATGACAGAATCAATAAGGTGATTCGGATACCTCAGCTTTCGGAAAACTCCTCTCAAGCGTTCACACTCCTCTGAGAAATGTGTCCAAGATGATGATAGCCGGTGCGCGCGATCAAGCATGGTGACGAGCAAACCCTGTTTGTAGCGGCTGTCCACATGGCTATGATAGTGCAGGAGAAGACCTGTGTTTGTCGGCTTAACGTAAACCTTTGTTTCAACACATGGTGCGCGATTTAGAAGCTGTAAACCAAGGAAAGGGAGCATCCCATTTTCCTCTACCTCCATAGTGAAACTTACGGCGCTATGGGCGTGATTCAAGGTATCCAGAAATGCTGTGGCTGCCGCCAGATCTGGCATCTTGACCAGAGTGTCATCTACGTAGCGGCGGTAAAAATCTGGGAGTTTTCCTTGACTTTTCAGGGACCCTTCAATAGAGCACATGAATACATTAGCCAAAAGGGGTCCAAGGGGAGACCCCATGGCTACTCCATCGGTCTGTTCGTAAAGGGCCCCATCGAACTGAAACAGCTGCCCCTTTGTAGCAACATGTAGAAGATCAATAAGATCAGTTCTGGTCAAGTTTAGGCCATAGGTGTCATTGAACCAGTTGTTCTCGAAAGCTTTGTGTGCCAGGATGTCAATTGTTTCGTCCAGGGGTACATTTGTGAAGAGCGATGAGACGTCATAAGAAACCAAGATTTCTCCCGGGTTTATCTTAACTCCACAAATTTCATTTGTGAAGGCAAAGATATCAGTGATGGTATTTTCGTTTACCGACAGAGGCTTAAGCTTAGCATCCAGCCATTTAGCAAGGGCATAGTTGTAGGTGCCCGTAGCAGATAATATAGGACGCATTGCTAATTTCTTCTTGTGGGTCTTGGGCAGCCCGTACAAATGGGCCAATCTTGATCCAGTAGGTCGTACGGAGTCAGCAATCGCCGATGGTAAAATTCTGCGCACTGTTGACTCTACCAGTTTTTCTTTCTCTAAGAGAGGATGATAATACTTGGGTGGTCTTCCTTTACTTTTTGGTCTCTCTATGGGGACGGCACAGAATTTGCTTGTGTCATTCACAGAGGCATCCGATAACAAACGCAGGTATCCATGCTTATCCATCACAACTACACCTGACCCTTTGTCTGGTTTGGTTATCACGATGTCATCGCGTCTCTTTAGCTCTTCGATGGCTACTAAGAGTGCCTTAGGGGGACGCGGGCCTTTCCGTTCAATGTAGTTGAGAGCCACAGATCGAAGTGTAGTAGCAGCCAGTTCTTTCATTTTCTCATCGGAGAGACTGCGCTCAAGGCTCCAATAGGCTTTCTCAAAGGATGCTTTCACCTCTATTGGAGATACATATTGCGGTAAGGCAAAGTTCAAACCTCGACAAAGAACAAGTTTCTGGAAGAACGAAAGTTGGTAGGATGAGATGTTCAAGATATGCTCGTCG
>JAHPZR010002642.1:20000-27500 GCA_019787425.1 Platygyra sinensis
GGACAATAATTGCTGATGATTATGCTTTAATCTTCGAGAGCTATCGTGCGGGAAGCCGCCACGAGTGAGTGTGTTGCAATCACCGAGACATCACGTTACAGGGAGGGAGTCACATTACATTACTATGTTTACGCTCAGTCACGAACGGGGAATCTCGTTACATCTTTCCCCTTACAGAACAAAACAAATAAAGATAAAATGCTAAAAACTACGGTGCTGTCTTTTGCGTACAGTCCCACTGTTGGGCTATCTGAGCACATGTCCACATTTGGTAAGATAGTCAAACTTATTTTTTTGTCATTACATAGTCCTTGTGCCAAACCGGTGTTCGGCGGATACGGCTAGACCTCCTGAGATCAGTGTTTTCTTCATGGTCAGTGACGGGTGCCTCACTACTAGGGTCAGGGGGTGTAGCCAGGTTGTCCTCGGGGGGTGTTGGGAAAGCCTGGTCAGCTTCGGGATGCACTGCGATAGGCGGCTCATTTGTTTTCTGGATGTGTCTGCGGTTGCGCCTGTAGATTGTGTCGCCCACCTTTACCATATAGCTCCTGTTTTCCAGCCTTTCAGTGCAGGTTCCTGGGCTCCAAGTGTCCTGGCCGGGGAGTTTCATGCGTACCGTCTCACCAGGAGTGATTGTCTTCAGTGGCTTGGCAGCCCTGTCGTAATAGTACTGTTGCCGCTGCTTCGTCCCTACTAGTGCCTGGGTATCAGCTTCCGTGTCATAGCGGGGTTTAAGTAGGTTGGCTGCAACCGGTAACAGGGTTCTGCATCGGCGCCCCATAAGACGTTGTGCAGGACTCGTTCCGATGCCTTCAGTCGGAGTATTGCGCCAGTCTAACAGTGCCAAAAACTCTGACTGGCCAGCCTCCTTGCATTTCTTGAACAGACGCTTTACGGTTTTGACGGCATTCTCAGCCTTGCCATTAGACTGTGGGTACCGAGGTGATGACGTCACATGGTCAAAACCCCAAGTTCGCGCGAAGACGAAAAACTCTGCTGAGGAGAACTGAGCTCCATTGTCGGTCACAAGAACCTCTGGAATGCCAAACCTGGCGAAGACTGCTTTGAGCTCCTTTATGATTGACCTTGAGGTGATCGAGGTAATGCGTGCAACCTCTATGTAGTTGCTATAATAGTCTGATATGACTAGAAGGGTACGCCCGTCCAGGTCACAGAGGTCAACAGCCACTTTGGACCAGGGCCTTGCTGCAAAGTCATGCTGTTGGATTGGTTCCTTGCTCTGCTCACTGCGGTGCGCCATGCAGACATCACACTTGGCGATATATTCCTTCAGCTCCGTTGTCATCCGCGGCCAGTAGAGACTGTCGCGTGCTCGCCGGATGCAGGCCTCTACACCGATATGGGATGCGTGGGTTGCTGCCATTAGTTCCTTGCGAAGTGAGACTGGTACGACCAGCTGTTGACCTTTAAAAACCAGTTTGCCCTGAAGGGTGAGCTCATCTCGTATGTCAAAATAGGGATAGAGGCACTGGGCGACATCGGCTCTGTTCAAAGGCCAGCCACGCTGTATAACCGATCGCAGTTCCTGGAATACTGGATCATCCGCTGAAGCATTCTCAATCTGATGCCATCGGGCATCACTGACAGGAAGTGAAGCTTTATGGTCTATCTCCTCCAGCTCGTGCACAAGGGCCGACACATGCGCTTTAGGCAGGAAGGCTCTACTGAGGGTGTCCGCTAGAAACATTTCCTTGCCTTTCTTATATCTTATCTCTAAGTTGTATCTTTGAAGGCGAAGGAGCATTCGCTGAAGGCTGTTGTGGTGCTTGCGGACATGACCTCCAAGGCTGTGATCTGTTCGACTGTGACCACATCCCGGCCGTAAATGTATGTATCAAATTTTTCGCATGCGAAAACAATAGCTAACAGTTCTTTCTCAATCTGCGCGTAACGCGTCTCCGCTGGAGTGAGGGCTCTGGAGGCGTAGGCTACGGGCTGCCCATTCTGCAATAGTGCGGCTCCTAGACCCGACTTTGATGCATCACACTGAAGTGTTACTTCGTCGCTGAGGTTGTAGTAACGCAGGACCGGGGTGCAAGTGACTGCTTCCTTCAGTTGGCTAAGGGCTGTGATCTGGGCATCTTCCCAGCACCATTCGACATCCTGCTGTGTCAGCTCTCGTAGGGGTTTCGTCATATCAGACAGATTGGGAAGGAATTTACTGAGGTATTGCACCATGCCTAGTAACCTCTGCACTCCTGCCTTGTCTGTAGGGGCGGGCATGTCGCGGATAGCTTTAACCTTGTCTGGGTCCACTCGCAAGCCATCACCGGTCGCCACGTGTCCAATAAACGACACTTCCGTTTGTTTAAGTGTGAGCTTTTCAATGTTAAGTTTAAGTCCGCGATCCTGGCACAGCTGAAGGAACCCCATCAGGTTCTGGTCATGGTCTCGCGTTGCTTGCTCTAGTGTTTCTCCGTAACCAACAACCACAAAGTCGTCGGCCACCACTTCAACGTGCGGCAGCCCTTCAATCAACTCGTGCATCCTGCGCTGAAATATCTCTGGGGCTGACCGGATCCCAAAGGGCATGCGCTTCCACCGGTAGCGACCAAACGGCGTGTTAAATGTGGTTAGATATGACGAGCTGTCATCTAGTTTGATGTGCCAGAAACCGTTTCTGACATCAAGTTTCGTGAACACCTTGGCTCCGTGCAAGCGGGTTGCTACGTCCTCTATCGTTGGAAGAGGGTAGTGCTCTCTCTGAATCGCTTGGTTCAGGTCCTTGGGATCCAAACATAGCCTTATTTTCCCATCCTTCTTGGGAACAACCACGAGGGAACTGACCCATGGTGTTGGTGTCGTTACAGTGGCAATGATGTCCTGTTCCACCATACGGCATAGCTCGGCTTTGAGCTGTTCTCGTACTGCAACAGGTACGCGGCGGGGTGGATGCTGGACAGGACTCACTGTGGGGTCAATCTTGATATGATATTCGCCTTCTAATTGCCCGACCTCTTCTGTAAAAACTTCTGGGAAGTGTTTCAGAAGACTCTCTTTCGACAAGTTCTCGTTTGGATTATCCGTCACTGAGTAAACTGCAGCATTCCCGGTTGTTGGTTTGTTGATAGCGTCATTATCGGTGTATTGAACAATGTTCATGCCAGTACATGCCTTTCGCCCTAGGATGGGGCGAATGTCCTTGTGGTCAACCAACTTGCAATCTAATAAGCACTTAAAACTGTCACGCCACACTCGCAGGGTGACTTGTCCAACGACGGGGAGTTGGGTACCGCCATAGGCCGAGATCGTTGAGTTTGAGGGCTTGACCTCTTTTAAATCGGGATCATTAGCAGCTTTCTTGTACAGCTGTACTGGAATGATGTTGCACTGTGCACCAGTGTCTGGCTGAAAGCGCAAGTAATTCCCAGATGAAAGCCGTAGTGTCACGAGTTGTTCGTCATCGAGCGTGACAGCTGCAATGTCGCTAACCACGTATATTTCATCTGAATCGTCGCCAGGGCCGATCTCTTGATCAACAGCCTTGACGCTCTGAGTCGCGTGAGGACCTCGACGCTTTCCACTGCGACATAAGGCTGCGAAATGATTACGTCTACCACAGTTATCGCATGTTTTCCCGCGAGCAAAGCAGTTATTCGGATCATGTGTCCGCCCACAATTGCCGCATGCCTTTGTTGACTCGTCAGTGTCTCCTTTGTCTCCTTTGTTGCCACGTGGGCGCCGACCGAATTTATTACGGAAACTTACTGAATTTACAGTGTCCCCCTCGCTGATTTCTTTCATTTGTGCCGCTGTGCTTTCCGACGCACGGCATATTTCGTCGGTTTTCTTCAGTGTGAGCTGAGATTCTCGTAGCAGTCTTTCCCGTACTTTAGCATTATGGATGCCGAATATTAGACGGTCACGTAATATCTCCTCGGGTGTGATAGTGTCGAACTTGCAGCCCTCAGCGAGTTTTCTAAGTGCTGTTTTATACTGGTCGTAGCTCTCCCCTGCTTCTTGAGCCCGCTTATTAAAACGATAGCGCTCGAAAGGGATGTTTTTGCGGGGTTGGCAATAATTGGCGAACTGTTGCAACACCGGCTCAATTTTGTTCTTGTTTGCTTCGTCATCCCAGTCGAAAGTGGAGTAAACATCTCTGGCGTCCTCTCCAGTGACTGTCAGCAGTGTAGCCACCTGTAGTGGCTCGGACTTCTTGTTTAGCTCCGTTGCAAGTGCATAGTTGCTCCAGGCAAGACGAAACTTTTTCCATTTCTTCGCAACATTACCATCATGAATCTCGAGTGTCGGAGGTGGCGGTAAAGTAAATCCAGTGGCCATGGTTGATTGTGTGGTTGTGGGTTCGCTCGTCGTTGTTCCTACTATCCCACCGCTGCCACCATGTAAAGATGTCATGGACAGGACAATAATTGCTAATGATTATGCTTTAATCTTCGAGAGCTATCGTGCGGGAAGCCGCCACGAGTGAGTGTATTGCAATCACCGAGACATCACGTTACAGGGAGGGAGTCACATTACATTACTATGTTTACGCTCAGTCACGAACGGGGAATCTCGTTACACCTTCAACGAGGGATAATTAAAGATCTTTTTGTTAAATTAGTATTAAAATAGCGCTAACATGTGAGTATCGTTACAAGCTTGTTGCATGCAAATTATAAAGAAAATCTAATGACTAGATTTTCTGCAAATAAACAAAACCGTTTTTAAACGCCTGTTTATAATTAATCATGTTGCCATGGCAATGGCACATACGACAGTTTATTTATCAAAAAGTTGAAGTTTGTGTTGTTAACTTGCTTGCTGCCATTTTTGGCGACCAAAGGATCAAGGGTTTTAGAAGCAAAGGTAAGTGAAACAGAGGTATCAAAAACTGTGTTCAGCCACCTTATAAACGGAAGCTCCAGAAATGCTTTCTCTAGCCTGGAGTCATCATTTTATTTCCGAAGAAGAATTTTTGTTGTTATATGACGCTAGTTTCTCAAAAAATCCATCATTTCCTCACGTCGACTACGATCGTTTTGATCTCGATTCTATGGACGAAACAGAGTGCTTTCACGAGTTTCGAGTAAGAAAAATGGACATTGTTAGACTTGCCGATGCCCTTGGATTGCCTGAGAGTCTATGCTGCTACCAACAAACTAAGGCCGACCGCATTGAGGGACTGTGCATGGTGCTAAAAAGATTTGCATACCCGTGTCGTTTGGGTGACATGATCCACAGATTTGGACGGGCTGTACCAGAGATCAGTATGATCACCGCACGTTTTGAGAAGTGGATTTTCGACCATCATCACGTCAAGATCACTGAGTGGAATGACCAACTCCTCAGTAGAGACAAACTATAAGTGTATGCTGATGCCGTAGCTGACGAAGGGGCAGCACTATCCAACTGCTTTGGATTTGTCGACGGCACAGTGCGGCCTATTTGTAGGCCAGGGAAAGATCAGAAAGTGGTTTACAACGGCCACAAGCGTGTACACGCCCTTAAATTCCAGTCTGTGTCGTTGCCGAATGGACTTGTCGCTCACCTGTACGGACCCGTAGGTACGCGACAATTTGTCATCATTTTAATCGTGCTGTTGCGAAACTGCCAAAATGACAATAATTGTGGTGGCGATGTTGCTGGGTATTTCATAGAGTGAATACTGTAAAGATTCTAGTGTGCGCTTGTGCGATTGTACTTTTACTAGCAGCCAGCAATTAAGTATCTATAATTGAACTTCCTGGTCGGGGAAGGGGGGTACTCCCATATATGGGCTATATAGTTACGTGCCGCGGAATAGGGTATGGTTTTTGAGGAATAGGGTGTCTTTTTTTACCCTTTTGTTGCTGTGTTCCTGGTGTGGTCCTCAGATAAGGTAGCTGAATTGTATTATCTAAACTGGAGTGTGAAAATGCCCGCCTAAACGAATGTTTGAGTGTTAAAAAGGATATCAGTTTTCGCTTTCTTAGTCCTTAAATAGGGGTAGGGTTCAAGAACCTTTGTGGCACACGCCTATCCAAAATTCGCAGGAGTACCCCCCCTCCCGGGGTACATGTACATAGGTACATGCAATGAAATCAAATCGTTGTGCAATGAAGTTGACCGAGTCTTTTAGTGGAATACTTTTTTTGCATTTTTTATGTAGACTACACTTGTTATTTATTTGTTATTATTTTTATTTATTTCGCTTTCCCACTTCTATTATTAGTTGCTTTTGTCATTGTTGTTGAATTTGCCTTTTAACAAGGAGCCCAATAAAATGTATTTATTAAATCTTTGATTGACAGAATTGATTGATTGATTGATTGACCCATGCTGTCATTTTTTAACTCACACAGAAGGCAAAAAACATGATGCAGCAATGCTAAAGGATTCTGGATTATTAGACGATTTGGAGAGAAATGCATTCAGTCCTGTCACTGGCGAGGCCATGTGCATTTATGGCGACCCAGCATATCCACTGCGGCTTCATCTTCAGCAACCATTCCGAGAAGCACCGCTCACTGCTCCCATGGAACAATTCAACAAGTCCATGAGCTGTGTGCGTTCATCTGTGGAGTGGATTTTTGGTGACATTGTGGCCTCATTTAAATTCCTGGATTTTAAGAAAAATCTTAAAATCGGGTTAAGTGCCCTTGGCAAACACTATGTGGTTAGTGCATTATTACGAAATGCACTGACATGCATGTATGGAAACACCACTGCAACATTCTTTGACATTGAGCCACCATCTCTTGAGGAATATTTCGCCTGAAATTATGAACTGATTGTTTGGTGACACACGTGTAAGAACAATGGTCTGTGGCACCCCCATGAGTCTGCTTTTCTCCCCAAAAAGGGTGCCAAGCCTTTATCCTCACTTTGTTCAGGAAGAGGCTTGACACCCTTTTGAGGAGTAAAAGCAGAGTCAATGGAGTGTGCATGTACAAATCATTGTTCTTACCGGTGTATGGGGTTGACACTTATTCCTCAGTTTTTCATGGGTCCATCCTGTTATTGATCATGAATTTTGTCATGAAATTGTCAATTGAAAGTAGCTCATGTGCATTCACTGCTACTTTGTCAAAATTCATTAGCAGTAATTGTACAGACTTATAAAAACTAACATCAATTTGATTTTTAAAATGACAACTTGTCAAATTGGCCACTCTCACTCGTTGCGTCAACATAGCATAAATCATACCCGTGAATTCATTACTCTCTGCTTATTGTCAATGAAAGTTAGCCAATGAGCAGGTGAGATTTCCTGCAGTTATAATTGTAAAGCATGAAATTGCATCATAAATTTTGGTTCTGGAAGATAGTCATGCCTTGCTGACACCAAGGAAGGTCATTGAAGATATTTGCTATGGGGATTGAGAGGGGGCAAGTGGTTGTGAGGTGGGGGGGGGGGGGGTTGCTGGGTAAAAGCCCCCCCAAAATTCCATAAGGGAGGATGGAACCATAAGATGTAAGAGCATCCTAAATGGAAAGGGAGTACATGTACCTTCTCCAAAAAATTACCAAAATGTTTACATGCAGCAAAATTAAAGG